>JAASFH010000921.1:0-10942 GCA_023333695.1 Globisporangium yorkense
CGTTCGAGCTCAGCAGGATGAAGCACCCACACACAACACTCTTCACAGGCAAAAATGACGGCGAGTGACATCGCGAAACTGCGCAAGGAGTTCCTGGCGGGCTCGGTGCTCTCGGTGACGAGCGCGCCATCGAACCAAGTCGAGTTCACGTGGCGTTCAACCAGAATGCTGCCCTTTGCTTCAACACCGTTCATCGACGCTGCATCCTCTTGCGATCTTCGGGTCGCGTGGCGATCACTCGCGCTCAGCTGCTCTTGGCGTGAACAGTGGAGATGGAGGCTGTCGACAACTCTCGTGTGTACTTGTGTCACTGGAGTGTTGTTCACGCGGCGTTCTGGTCCTTTGGACAAAATATGCTCGACCACAGAAAGGTGGACACGAGGCGATCAGGTGCCTCTTGGCGCCAACTCGGAGACTCCGAGTCGGAGGACTCGCTGTCGCCGCCAGGCTTGTCGAGCAAATGCAAGCATGGGCTGCCACAGCACGCTTTAGAGACCATCGATGGCCATCGACTGACCCCTCGAGAGGATGGTCCTGTCAGCAAGAGAGGGGAGCCGCGCGCGTCATGACCAGCGATTGAAGTTGCTCTTCCCCGAAGTGCAGTTTCGAACGATCTTCGGATGAAGCCATCGCTCCAGTTGCCACAATCACCACGCGAGTCCTCGAGAGGCCACGATCTCGGCGATGTCTTCAGGCAATCCTGAACAAGACAAGATAAAGCATGGATGAGCTAGTGTGCGTCTTTCGAGCCTCTTGCTCGAGTACTCTTGGTACAGTCGGCAAGAGATTCCGAGCGCCTGCTATCGAGCAGGAATCGGAGGAGCCATGCAGAGCTTCGCGATCCATGCGCTCACTTGCGTTCTGGAGGATTCGAATTCTTTTTCGAAGCTCCTTGGTTTACTCAAAACCTACTCGACACTACACAAACTCGTACACTTTCGAGCGAGCTTCATGCCCTCACAGTCCCTTGTGCTCAAGCTCCGTTTTGCGCTCAAGCGAGGACCGCACTGAGGCAATGACCCGCAGTCGTCCCCAGCTCACCAGCACATGCACTTCGGCTTGACACCGCGTTGCCATCAGCCAACAAGGTCCGCTTTTCCCGGTCTCCAGCTGGCTGATGTCTTGATGTGCAGATCGGCGCGAACTTCAAGTGGTTCGGACACAAGAAGGTCCGTCGACGAGCTTGCTCGAGCCAATTTGTGCGTGGGAAGAAGAGTGGCATGCGTCCGGTGATGTGGCTTCTCGGGGAGGAGCTGCGCAGCTCTGCACGAGATTGCGCGCCAGCAGACACGAGACTCAGATCGCAGCGTGGCTGCTGTGTGTGCGAGATGGATGGCCGAGAGTCGAGACGCTCGCTCGTGCTCTAGCTCACAGCCACCATCGCAAAGCATCGATCTCTCTCTTCACGCTCATACTCCCCTCGACCTCGAAGCCCTCGCTCTCGATACCGCATTCCTCGACTTGCCGAGTCGAGCCCACGAGCTCCACCGCTCCCATCGCCACCGCTTCCGCCGCCGGCTTTCCTCCACCGTCGCAATCACCATGAGAACCCACGCGCTCGTGCTGCTGCTGATCGGCCTGCTCTTCGCCTGCACTGTGTCAGCCATCCAGGAGGACCAGCAAGCCGCCGCCGCGCTCGTGGACCCGGACGCCGGGCTCAACGTCAAGCAGATCGTCCAGAAGCGCGGCTACGCCGTCGAGGAGCACAAGGTCGTCACGGCCGACCGCTACGTGCTCACGATGTTTCGCCTGCCCAAGTCGTACGACGAGACGCAGCGCAACGTGTCGGCGGCGCCGAACAAGCCCGCGGTCTACCTCATCCACGGACTGCTCGACAGCAGCTACGCGTTCGTGCTCAACTTCCGCACGCAGAGCCTCGCGTACCTGCTCGCGGACGCCGGGTACGATGTCTGGCTCGGCAACAACCGCGGCACGACGTGGTCGCGCTCGCACCTGGACCTGAACCCGGAGACGGACGACAAGTTCTGGGACTTCACGTGGGAAGACATGGGCAAGTACGACCTCCCGGCCATGATCAACTACGTGCTCAACGTATCCAAGCGTCCGACGCTGAGCTACATCGGCCACTCGGAGGGCACCACGCAGGCGTTCGTGGGCTTCAGTCTGAACCAGGAGGTCGCGAAGCGTGTGTCGTACTTTGGCGCGCTCGCCCCCGTCGCGTTCCTCGGCGACTCCGCTTCCGAGCCCTTCAACCTGCTCGCGAACACGTACGTCGACGAGATCGTGGCGAAGCTCGGCGTGAAGGAGTTCCTCATGCGCAACTCGCTCATCCAGGACATCCTCGGCAAGTTCGCGTGCGCGTTCGTGGACGTGGCGTGCGGGTCGCTCGTGAACCTGCTCACGGGTCCGTCCGACAACATCAACAAGACGCGCATCCACGTGTACATCACGCAGACACCCGCGGGCACGTCAGTGAAGAACATGGGCCACTACGCGCAGAGCATCCGCGACGACAAGTTCCGGCGCTTCGACTACGGCTGCAAGTGCTCGCAGTTGTTCCCGATCGAACTGTGCCCCAAGGTGTTCTGCAAGAACAAGGAGGTGTACGGCACGTTCGAGCCGCCCGAGTACGACCTGAGCCAGATGAAGTACCCGCGGACGGCGTTCATCACGGGCAAGCAGGACCTGCTCGCGACCGCGAAGGACCTGACGAAGCTGCGTTCGCGGCTGCCGAAGGGCACGATCGTGTCGGAGACGAGCGTCGCGTACAGCCACCTCGACTACACGTGGGCCTTCAACGCGAACGAGATCATCTACAAGGACATGATCACGCAGATCAAGTTCTTCGAGGGCATGGGGTACTAGGATGGCGTAAGTTTCTCTCGATCGATCGATGTAATGAAGTGTGTGCGTTCTGTGTCGTTGCTTCTCTGTCGCGCGACGGCGATCAGCGTCGGAGATCAGTTCATAAGCTCAAGCTCAACATTGTACATGACGCCATCGTCGGACGCTCCTCACAACCCACTACTGCTACCAGCGCCGGTGAACGCGAACGGCGTCGTCGGCAGCTGGAAGCCAACGCTCTCGAACTGCGCGCTGAACGAACTCTCCTCGGCCGCGCCGATCTGCTGGCGCGCCGCGCGCCGCTTGAGCTTGCGCCACTGCTTGGCCTTGCGGCGCGCCAGCAGTGCCGTCTGCGGGTTCAGTTGGTCCTGCGCGAACTTGGCCGACAGCTGCTGCACGTTCGGCGTCGGGAGCTGATACATCGCGCCACCGTCCGCGTCCATGTCGTCGTCGAACTCGCCGTCGTCCATGTCCGAGTCCGAGTCGGAGTCGGAGTCCCCGAGCGACCGCATCACCTCGTCCATCTTGGAAGCGACGCTGTTGCCTGCACCGGCGCCGGCGACATCAATCGAGCACTGCGGACCAGCGACCGGCGCGCCCATTGGCTGCGCGCGCGGCTGGAGGTCGTCGTTCGCAGCCTCCGGCAAGAAGATGCTCGTCGGGTTCAGCACGTTGTCCAGGTCGAACTCGTCCGCGTACGACGCCACGATCTCTGACTCGAGGATCGTGTGCTTCATGTCCGGCGGCGGCGTGTAGAACGGGATCTTGCCGCGGTTCCAGTCCTGCAGGATGATGCGCGCCGCGGCGTGGCGGTCCGGGATGCCGCCCTTGCCGAGCTTCCCCTTCACCGTCGCCACAAGCACGAGGAACTCGATCACATCCTGGAACCTGCAGTCCGGGCCGAGGTTGTACAGCTGCACGAGCTGCGCGGCCTCGCAGCGCGACAGGATCACCTGCACGGCGCCGATCGGGTCCTCCATCGACTCGGTGTTGATGCAGTTGCGCAGCAGCAACGCGTTCGAGTCCGAGTGGTCGAACACGATGCCGGGGCAGTCCAGCAGCTTGATCTTGCTGTCGATGTGGATCTCCTGCATCACCTTCGTGTGGCCCGCGGTCGACGACACGCTCGCAGCCTTGCTGCGCTTGAGCGAGTTGATCACGCTACTCTTGCCGACGTTCGGGTACCCGATCACGCCGACCGTGATCGCAGTCTTGATGTGGTTGTTGCGGCAGTAGTTCTTGAGCAGCTGCATGAGCGCCTCCGAGCCGACGGCCTTACTGCCCGAGAGCGTCTCGGTCGTGGCCTTGTCTGCGCGGCCGTAGTTCGCGCTCAGGTGGTTCGACTGGTTCTGCGTCGACGCCTTGAACGCCACAGTCGGGTAGAACGTGCGCAGGTACTTGAGCCACGGCTGCAGCACGTGCGGCGGCACGAGGTCGATCTTGTTGAGCACGAGCACGACCTTCTTGCCGCCGCGGTTGCCGATGAGCTCCTCCATCTCGAGCGTGCGGCAGCCCATCGGGTCACGCGCGTCCAGGATCTCGAGCACCACATCCGCGCGGTCCACAACCTTGCGCAGCTCCTTCATGTACGCGCGGCGCGACGAGTCCGTGATCTCGATCTCGTGGGCGCCGGCGCTCTGCGCGTCACTCTTGGCGCTCTGCTGCGCCTCGAAGGCGCGCGCGGTCTGCGCGGCTTTGCCCATGAGCTCCTCGAGGCTCGAGGAGGTCGCAGGCGTGCTGCGGTGGTTCGCCACCTTCATTGTGCGCAGCTCGTCGCGCTTCTGCTTAAGTCGCTGCGCGTTCAGCTGCTTGGACGCCTTCATCTTGGGCGGCGCGAGTCCCTGGTTGCTGTTGTTGTGGGTGCCAGCACCAGCAGCTCCGCCAAGCGCCTGAGCGAGTCCCTGCTTCTTCTCGGCATTCTTGCGGCCAGCGCCCACAAGCGCATCGCCCGCGCGCTTCTTGGCTGCCAGCGAGCCGGTCTTGGCCGCCTGCGCGCGGTGCTTGAGCTTCAGGCTCGCCTTCTTCTCCACCTTGCGGCCCATGTCGTCGTTGGTGGTGTCCGATGTCTCTTGATGTTTCGGATTGATTGACAAGCAAAAGCGGATGGCTGGAACGAAATAACCTTGGTTTTAGTATGTTGACTTTGGACTGTAATAGTGATAAAACACAGGATACTTGGACCGATCACCGACCTGCCTTCGCCTCAACCGACTGCACCATCGACCGCACGCTCTGCGCGAACGACGCAAAGGTCTCATCTGCGTGGCCGCACTCGTCGAGCAGGAGTGCGCGGAAGAACCGCAGGTCGAGAGAACGCGAAGTCTGCGAGCCGTGAAAATCGCAGTTTGAAGAACTCGGACACTCGCAGGAGATCAGCGCGACGCGAGGAACGAGTTGCCGGTCGCGAAGTCGGCGCTCGAACTCGCGGCGAACGGAAGCTGGAGCAAGTGCGCGAGATCCGATGCAAATGTATACAGTGAGAGCGTCAGAACCGCCCAAGCTCGCGCAGACTTCCAGGTGTGGCATCGTACTCTCGTGTGGAGGTGGGAACTGCAGCTGGGTCGTTTCGTCTTGAGTACTCTTGTTGTCACTGCACGCGGTGCCGTAGATGACGATAACCGCAAAGTACGCGTCCAGGAGGAACACTCGCCCGCCACTTTCAACGAACACAGCGTAAACCGTCAGCGCTTTCGAATAACTCGAGCACTCCCACACACACATCAGTGCATTGCACTCACGCACTCACCTCGTGCACATCGCAGTGTGGGAGAGAGGTATCCGCGGAGCGAGGACCCTGTCCAGGTCGCTGAACACCATCATTTGAGGGTACAGCGCGCTGCAGATCTGCTCCGAGTCCATGCGTCTGTGCAGCAGCAGCATGAGTCAGCAGAGTGCATCGCTTCGAGGAGTGCCATACTCGATCACGCGAGCGAAACACGTACGTGAACTGGGTCGAGCGGAACGTCTGGATGTCCGGGTGGACCGACGAGAAGGGAGCGAGTCCTCGCGAATTGAGCAGTCCGAACACGTATCGAGGGAGCCATCGGAGTCGTCTGTGCATCTCGAACTCGATATTCAGAGATGAGAACTGGAGTTTGCTGGTATCGCGTCGAATCTGCATACGGCGCTGCTGCTCAGAACGGAATTTGGTCACGAAGTTGACGAGCCACTCGGTGAGGAACTGGCGCGGAGCGGCCACACACTTGGTGGCGTGTTGGATCGCGTACGCTTTCGCGACCAGGTAAGCGAGGATGACGCCCAAGTTCGCCTTGTCTTGGCACTCGCTCGCGGAGAACACCGCTCCGACCTGGAAGGTTTGGATGCGAGCGACTCGCTTCGGAACGAGCACACAGCAGCTTTTTTCGGTGTCGACTCTGTTGTTGTTGTCCTTGTGGCTGCTGCTGTCACTCATGCAGTCCTCAGTACCGGTGCCGGAAACAAACACTGTGTGCACCTGACAAACTTGGATCGTCGGGATGCGCTCCATCGAGCCTGGGAACCCCTCTCTCGATGTGAACTCAAACTCGAGCAGCATGCTTGTCAGAGAATCGCAGAGCGGGCGCCGCCAGGTCCATCCAGATCGTCCAAGTAGCTCCCACCAACTCAACCTGTGCGTGCGTGGCTCCGCTGGAGTGCCAGCCACTCGCATGTCCTTCGAAGTCATCACCTCCATCGACACCTGCAGTCACGGAGTGAAGTGAGTTGACATTCAACACCAAAGCGTACAAGCCAAGCCATACGCACATCGAAGATACACGCCCTCGTCAAACATGCGTGCAGATCTTGCGGCATCGCTGACGCCTCCGATTGCGAGTAGTGCGCCAGCTGACCGCCGGACAGCGACGCCAGAGGCGCTAGCGACGCCAGATCGAGAAACGACAGGTCCGACACCGCGAACAGATTGTAAGAGGTGGACACGGAAGTCTCGGCAGCCGACTTGCGAGCAAAGTTGTCGTAGAAGAGCGAGCCGGGTGTCAACAGATCCTTCGCGGCACACCTGGAGTATCGCGATTCTAACGAGAAAGCGGTGAGGATGGCAGAGATCTCTTGACGGGGTCGGCTAGTGCCACGGCGATCGCACCGTCCAAGGCACCGACACCGCAGTTTGGTATGCCGTTGAGAAAGATGGTGGTGCGAACGTAGAGCTTGCTCGCCTTGGACATCGATGCGAGCACGCGCTCAACGTCCTCGAGGATTTCTCCGAGGTATCTGGAACCCACAGCACGATCAGTGTTAGTTCGCTAGAGTAGCAGCACAGCGTCAGTATCTACATGCGCATGGCGTACCTCTGGTCAGTTCCGCTCGGATGGCCGTCCAGACTCTCGATCACATCTGCAACTCGCTGTCGGTTCGGACCGAGAGGCACGACGAAGTCCTCAACCGTGTTCATCAGCTCTGCGATGGAACAACGCGTCTGCTTGCCATGTTGATTCGATGGAAGTGACAAGGATACCGCGAAGAGTGTCTTGTCGGTCGTGCAGTGCTTGAACATCGGCGGCGTGTGCCCAAAGTCGAACGCGCCGATGCGGTTCGAGAACGTGACGAATCCTGGGTGGAAAGCACATAGTGAAGGATCAGCTGGACGATCGCGCAGAGGTACCAACGCAAGAGAAGATAGCGCACCGATGTAGGCACCGTCCGGCAATCCATGCACCGCCGCAGAGATAGCGTTCTGCACGAGCTCCAGGAAGTCGCAATTGCCTGCTTCGTCGACGATGAACAAGTACACCAGTCGAGGCTCGCGGGGTGCTGGCTGTGGAACCTGCGTGTCGATCTCCTGCTCATTGGCGCGTGTTCTCGCTGTCTTCACGCGCGACACCTCTCGTGTGCTGCGCGCCATCTCGGAGCGAACGCATCCGATTCAGTTAGACACATCCAACCAAACAGACACAGCCAAAGCCACGCAGCTCACTCCTTACAGAAGTGGCAGCCCGGGAGTGTCCAGCGCGAGCTCCAGCTCGAGCGCCGTTGTTCGTCGCTGGCGAACGCGCAGGCGTGCTGCACGAGAATCAGGGTCGCAGTCGTCGTTCAGCGTGTTGAACTCATCGCACAGCGAGCATCTCCACCTGCAACACACTCGCAAAGTTCATGTTAAACGGCTGATCGACGCATCAAGGGAAGGTTCAATCTCCACCTTTGACTGTACTTACGCTCGGCGGTGCAGCGAGCACGTTCGACTGAGGAATGCTCGACACCGCGAACAGCGCGCGAGGTCTGCGAAGTCGTCTGTTTCCTGGTCGTCGAGGATGTCGATCCGCGCGATTCCTTCCGACTCTTGACTCACGCGTCTGCGTCTCCATTCGCTACAAGATACTGAACTCGCAGCGCTACTGGCCAAAGTCGTAGCCGCGTTAGTCGGCACTGGAGTTGCCGGTCGCACGAGAGCGACCCAAGGCAGTCCGGTCGCCTCCAGAACACTCGCTGACGAGCGGGTTGAAACAAGCGCGATCGAGAGCGAAAGTGAGCCAAGTGAGCACGAGAGTGTCGTCAGATCCCCAAACTGAAATGGGAGATGCATCGAGAGAGAGCGGCGCACGCACGCGAGAGCGCGACGACGTCTGCAGCGGTCTCGAGGGCAGCAGTGCTCGGCATTTCGCGAAGTGTCGCCCTTCTCCAAAACGCACTTCGATTCTCACATACAAACATCAATAATAAACTGCCTCGATCTGACCAATCAGTGGCTCCAAAGCGTCACTTTACAATTCCCACTGATCAGCAGCAGCAGCATGACGCCGCCGCCTGCCGACTGGACGCTGCTGAGCCAAGGCGCTGAGGCGGTGCGCGCCTCCCTCCCTCCCTCTCTACAACGCATACGAACCCGTGAAAAAGAAGCGCTCACCTCCTTGATTCTACACGTTTCCCTCTCCAGAAAGTGTACGAGACGCGCTTCGCCGGCCGCCCGTGCATCGTGAAGGAGCGCGTGAAGAAGAGCTACCGGCTGCCCGTGCTCGACCGCAAGCTCGCGCACCGGCGGCTCGTGCAAGAGGCGCGCTGCATCGCCAAGTGCCGCAAGGCGGGCGTGGCCGCGCCCTGCATCTTCCTCATCGACGAGGAGCGCGGCCGCCTGTACACGGAGAAGATCGCCGGCGGCAGCGTCAAGGCGTTCCTGCGCCGCGTCTACTCGAGTGACGGTACGTGTGTGGCTCTCAGACGGTGGTGGACCAGGGGGACGTAGAGCTGACGTTTGCGACGACTGTGTGAAGACGGCACGTACGCGCCGGCGGCCACGGCGCTCGCGTACCAGATCGGCGTGGCGATCGCGCGCATGCACGACGCCGATATCGTGCATGGAGACCTCACGACGTCCAACATGATGCTGCGCAGCGAAGACGCGGCCGAAGTGGTGCGTTGGCGTTTCGCTGTTGTTGCTGCTGCTGCTGATGATGGTAGTGGTGGTGTTGGTACTAACGCACTGCTGGCAATGTGTGCGGGGGACATGCAGACCATGATCGACTTTGGGCTCGCGAACACGCAGCCGCTGCCGGAGGACAAAGCCGTGGACCTGTACGTGATGGAGCGCGCATTCGACAGCACGCACGTCAACTCGGAGGCGCTCGTGGCCGAGGTGCTGCGCGCGTACAAGGCGTGCTCGCGCCGTGCAGACAACATCTTCCAGAAGCTCTCGCAGGTGCGTCTGCGCGGCCGCAAGCGCACGATGGTCGGCTAGAGCGCGCGCCATCGAGCAGCCTGTCGGCCGGGAGACCAGATGAGCGCGCCACGTGACGTCAATGAAGCAGAGCGGAATGGGACTAGACAAGCGTGTGCATCATACACTTGCGACCCGCTGATCGATCGATCGCCCAGTCCGTCACGCCCGCTGTCCCGAGTCAGTCGCATCAACTGCGTCCCCCCTACTGCTGCTGCGTGGCGATTAGCTTTTCTGCTTCTTGGCTGCACCGTCATCACGTTATCCACACACTCGTGTCAGCGTCAACATCATCCGCACAGAGCAGCTCAGAGCACCAGCGTACTCGGCGGCGCCTCGTCGTCCTCGTCCACTTCGTCATCTTCGCCGTCGTCGTCATCGTCGTCTCCTTCGTCCGCGTCCTCGTCGTCCTCCGCGTCGTCTCCGCCCTGATAGTCCTCGTCGGCTTCGTCGTCATCCTGACCGCCGCCACCACCAGCGCGTCAGCATCCGCTCTCCTCTCCACCATACACATCCGCGCTATCGTCCGCCTCTCCTACCTCGAAATTCGTGTACAGATACGACAGTCCGACCTCTCCCGAGCCTTCGTCGTCGTTTTCGTCCTCCTCGTCGTTCTCGTCCTCGCCGTCGTCCTCGCCCTCCTCATCGTGCTGGGCAGCCGCCGGCTTTTCGTCCTCCTCGTCATCGCCGTCGTCGTTGTCCTCTTCGACGGTCTCCTCGTCGTCCTCGTTGCCGTCCTCCTCGACGCTCTCCTCGTCATCGTCATTCACCTCGTCGTCCACCGCGCGCTTCTCGGCGTCCTCCGCCGTCGGCTTCTCGACGCTGCTGGGGGACGTCGCTGCTGCTGCTGCTGCTGCTGTCGCTTCCTGCGGGCGTGTCAGTCGCTCGCATGTGTATAATAGAGTGTAAGAGCGACGCACCGTCATAGCTGCTGCTTGGTTGCTGCGGCCGATGCGCTTCCTTCGCTTCTCGCGGTGCACGGCAGCGTCCGTCGTGCGATGAGCTTTTGTTCGTGGGCTGCTGGAAGATTCGACCCGAGGAGGCGCACTCTTGCCCGTTCGATTTGTAGATACAAACCAGAGTAAAGAGTTGCAACTGGCTCGAATGGCTGGAATCTGCACATTGAACGCGAGAGTGTTATGTAAAAGTACTTGAATCATCAGAGGCCGCAACAACTCCAACTCGAACTCACATCGCTGAGGCGCGAGTGCACCTCGTTGGACATCGACAAAGGTTGTCGCACTAGTGCTACACGCCGGTGCCACAACTCGTTGTCGTTGCGCACGCTGAAGCGATCGGGCGATGCGCTATCCAAGCAGACATGTGCGTCCAGCACTGGGCAGTGCGATGGGTGCTCAGTCGGAGGAGCAAATAGCCACCCTGGGAGGCGGAGCATTCGAGGAGAGGAAAGAGAGAGAGAGAGAGAAAGATAGGGATAGACTGCCGCCTTGGTGAGTTCTCCTGCTCGCTCGCTCACTGACTCGCCTGCCA
>JAASFH010000922.1:0-10928 GCA_023333695.1 Globisporangium yorkense
AGATCTACACGCACGAGCGCACGATCGGACACACGGTCAAGTCTCCCGAAGACACGCTCCGCCTGCTCGACGAGCTCTTCCCGGTGCCGCAGTAAGCTTTAGAAAGACTCCAGCTAGGAACGCAACAAGCGTCAGCTGGCATCCCTGCCACAACAAGCAAGTGGTGTGGCAGTCCTCATGCTGCCTGCGTGAACCAACGTCTCAATACAGGGTCTCCTCAGCCCCATCCAGACCATTCAAACGTCATCTGCTATTGATCCAGACCCTCAAGCCTCGCTCATTCCTCCAGCAGCGTGTCGTCGGTGCCGAGCAGCTTGGCCATCGGGTCGTCGCCTCGCGTCCGCAGCAGCTTGTATGCCTCCATCTCCTCTGCGTCCACCTCGTAGTTGCCCATGGAGTTGTACTTGCGCCGCTTGTCGTCTGACTCGCCGCTCTCCTTCGCAGCCTTCCGCAGCGCCCTGCGCAGCTTCTTGTCGTCCAGCTCCGGCGCGACGTTCTCGCCGTACATGTCGCTGCGCTTGTGGATCGTGTCGCTCGTCTTCTTCGATGTTGTCGTCTCCTCTGCTGCCGCCGCCGCCGGCTTGAGCATCGGCCGCTCGGTCTTCGCCGCCATGGACTCCTCGAGCGCGCGCTTCCCGTCTTCGCCCGTGCAGTACGACTTGCGCACCTTGGAGTGGCAGCACGCGTACCCCCACGCGCGCTCGCTGCGGTCGAACCAGGAGCCCCAGATGGCCGTGTGGTTGCTCTCGAGCGCGTCTTCGACATACTTGGACTTGACCGGTGCGCGCTCGAGGCCTTTGAGGACGCGGCCGTCGCGCGCGTACTCGACGTAGTTCTCGCTCTGCGCAAGCAGCAGCTCCTTGGGCGGCGCCGCGAGGTGCTCCTGGCCGCCATACTTGTCGAGGATCTGGCGCGCCTTATCCTTCTCGAGCGCTGCCTTCTTCGCCTCGAACTGCTTCTTGAGGAACTCGGCCTGCGACGGGTTCGCGAGCGGGTGGATGTCCGTGCCCTTGGCATACGCCTCCCACGCGAAGAGCTGCGCCGACGCGAGCCGCTGCGCGTCGCCCGTGAACCGCACGACGTTGTCGCCCGAGAACGTCGTGTCCTCCGGGTGGAGCTCCGGGTTGGGGTTGTCGCGCATCGAGCGCGTCTTCGGGTCGTAGTACGCCGAGTTCGGGTTGAGGTTGCGCAGGTACTTGGCCGTGTCCTCGCGGATGCGCAGGTTGCGCACCGTCGTTTTCATCTGCGCGCCACCGACGCCACCCTGGCGCGCCACGCGCTCCGTGAACATCGGCCCTTCGTCGTGGTCGCGGAACTCCTCGTCCTCGGACGACTCGTGGGCCGAGTCGTAGTCCGAGTCCGAGTCCGAGGCGTTTGAGGCGCCGCCGTCGCCGTCACCTGACTGCTGCTGCTTGCTCCGACGCTTCGGCGCGCCATCGGCCGCCGCGGACGCCTGCAGCTTCTTGTTCACTTCGTCCATGCGCAGCTTCTTGCGCGCGTCGTCGATCTTGTCGTACCGCGCGATGGTCTTCGCGTGCTCCTTCGGGTCGTACCCGAGCCACTGGTCGCGCTTGGCGTCGAACGCGAGCCGCCCGAACTGCTGCGAGCGCACGTCCACGCGCGCGTCGTCGCTCTTCATGTCGCGGTTCGTCTTCCAGGCGCCGACCTTGCGCGGCCGCTCGACGCACTCGAGCGTCTTGTGGCTCATGGCGCCGCAGTTCTTGCACGCGCCCTTGCGCCACTTGGCCTGCGGGCCGGATGGCGACACCCGGGACGCGCGGCGGCCGCGCGCATGCAGCTCGTCCGCCTCATGCAGCGACAGCAGCTGCGCCTTGTTCTGCAGCGACTGGTGCGTGAGCGACGGCCCCGAGTCGCCGAGGTACCACGGCCGCTTGCTGATGTACTCGGGGTTGTGCGGGTTGATGAGGTTGCCGTCGGCGTCCTGCTCTGGCGGCAGCGTCCCGTTCTTGCGCGCCTCGTCCAGCTCGCGCTTGCGCTTGAAGTCGCTCGTGGACATGCGCTCGCCGCCTGCGGACGCCATCGCTCTTCTTCTTGCTCGGCTTAACTATCGGAAACTGGTGTTGCAGGCGTTAATGAGTGGTGGGTAAAACTAGTAGTGCACTACTTGACTTGAACTCAGTATTTTCTCGTCCGCAAAAATCGAAAAGCTCCCTTCACTCAACGCCAGTATGCAATTTGCCGAGCCAGCAATAACAGACGAGAGAGAGAGATGATCTCGGAGCGCGCGCACGCCGAGTGCGTGCGGCTGCTCGAGCTGCTGACGAACAAGCGCGTGCAGGAGAGCTGGTCGTGGGTGTTCATGACGCCCGTGAGCGGCATCGCCGGCTACGAGCAGGTGGTGAAGAAGCCCATGGACCTCGGCACCGTGAAGCGCCACCTGGGCGCCAAGCCCTCCCGCTGCCGCTTCCGCTCGCACGCCAAGTTCGCGCGTGACGTGCGCCTCGTGTTCCACAACGCGATGCTCTACAACAAGGACGACCGCCACGTCAAGGGCTCGGTCTTCGACGCCGCGCAGCATCTGCTGCGGGTCTTCGAGACGGCGTACACCAAGGCCGTCGAGACGGTCTTCAAGGACGAGGCGGCAGACGACGACGCGGACCACGACACCGCGTCAGCGGACGCGAAGGCCGACGACAAACCGGCGGAGGCACGTCACCACCACGAGAGCGACGCGTCGGATGATGACGACGGCGACGGCGGCCATCGCAAGCACAAGAAGGAGAAGAAGGAGAAGAAGGCCAAGAAGTCCAAGAAGAAGAGCAAAGACAGGGAGAAGAAGCACTCGTCGTCCTCCTCCAGCGGCGAGAAGAAGTCCAAGTCCCACAAGAGCAGCAGTCGAGACAAGGACCGGTCCAAGGACAAGCACCACCACCACAGCAGCAGTGGCGGCGGTGGGGACAGCGCGTTGATCGCAGCAGAATCGGCGTTGACTACCAGCACCAGCGGCGTCACTGCTTCGGCGCCATCCGACGTGTCTGCGGTGAAAGCAGCGGTGGTGACGGCGAAAGATCCGAGCTCGTCGTCAGCGCAGAGCGTCTCGAGCGGTTCCAAGAGCTCCGATGCGCCACCGCAGAGCGCGCTCGCCCCCGCGAGCTCGAGCTCAAGGAAGATGTCGGACAGCGAGATCCAAGCGTGTCTGGGCGTGCTCATGAAGCTGATCAAGTATAAAGAAGGCAACATCAGTCCCGCAGCGCCGTTCCTGCAGCCGGTGGAGCTGAGCCACTTCCCGGACTATCGCGTGAAGGTGCCGAACCGCATGCACCTCTACGGCGTGCAGAAGAAGCTGCGCAGCGGCGGGTACCCGGACATCAACGCGTTCGCGTACGACGTGCGGCTGGTGTTCTCGAATTGCCTGATCTACAACAGCGATGTGATCCTAAGCAAAGTGATGCGCAGCCACGCGGTGACGCTGATGAAGCTCTTTGAGGCGCTGTTCGAGAAGATCGGCGGGCGGTGGCCTGGGATCCCCGAGCGCTGGAGGTGCCACCAGATCCTGCACGAGATCCTGGCAAACCGCACAGACGGCCAGGAGACTGCGCAGTGGTTCAAGTACCCGATCCAGACGTACTTCGACTCGCCGGACCAGATCCCGTACGGCTACTACAAGATCATCAAGGTGCCAATGGACATCAGTACCGTGTCCGCGCGCTTGCACCTGGGAGAGTACAAGCACGCGTCGGAGTTTGTGAGGGAGGTGAAGCTGATCTTCGACAACTGCATCCGATACTGGAAGCCCGACCCGCAGGGGCAGACGTACTGCGAGTCTGCGAAGACGCTGACGAATCTGCTCAAGGCGCAGGTCGACCAAGTGCTTGGGTCGGCGCTGGGTGAAGAGTTGCACTCGAAAGATAAGCACAAGTCGTCGTCGTCGTCATCGTCAAAGTCGCACCGTCCGTCGTCCGCTTCTTCGACATCGGGTGTGGCAGTATCGTCGTCGTCAATGGATGACAAGGGCAAGCGGAAGTCGTCGAAGAGCTCGGTCGGGAGCTTTGCAGAGAGAGAGGTGTGCTTGGGCATTTTGAAGCAACTCCGCGCACACAAGATGAAGGGGTACCGAGGCATCGATATCGCGACGGCCGGTCCGTTTCTCCACGCGGTCGACACGACCAAGTACCCGGACTACCTAAAGATCATCTCCGAGCCGATGGACTTTGCGAAGATCGAGCGGAAGCTCAAGGGCGACCGGTATGGGAGCGTCGACGAGTTCAGTGCCGACGTGCACTTGATCTTCTCCAACTGCCACAAGTACAACAGCGACCCGATCGAAGGTGCCGACATCCGCGCAATGGCGAGTAGTCTACGCGACTATTTCGTGGAGCTGTACACTTCCAAGCTGAGTCATGCAGTCGACAGTGGGGTATCGACAGCCAAGTCAACCGAAGCCAAGGTGTCCGCTGCAGCTGCTGCACCTCCACCGAGCGCTCCAGTCGCGACGAAGGTGGTGACGACTACTGCGCCGGAGGGAAGAGTTCAGGTTTCGATTCCGAAACAGGAAGCGACTTCGGACTCGACGAAAGCGAAGGTGCCATCGCGCTCACCGACGAAGAAGTCCTCCAGCGAGTCTGCACGTGAGTCTGAGAGACACCAGTCGGTACCGACGTCGTCGAGTGCCAGCAGTAGCAGCGGTGTGGGTGCGATCAAGATCGAGAGCAGCACTCCAGCGCCGCCGACTGTCGTGAAAGACTCTCAAGTTCCTCATCAAGCGCCGCCAGCACCGCAGCCAGCTGCAGCTAGCAAGGTGAAAGTGGAGGCATCGAGCAGCTCGTCTGGGTCGAAAGAGGTGCTGTCGGAAGCGGACGAACTGAAGCGGAGACAGGAGAGGAAGGAGCGGAAGGAGAGGAAGGACAAGAAGAAGGACAAGAAGGAGAAGAAGAAGAAGGACAAGAAGGACAAGGAGAAGAAGAAGAAGGACCGGAAGGAGAAGAGCAGCGACGACCACCACCGCCATCGATCGCAGGGAAGCAGCAGCAGCAGCGGCCACGCAGGCGCGAGTTCGGCAGTCACTGCTGTTTCTGCAGCCTCCGACGCAGTTGCTCCCAGCGCACAGTCTGCCGCAGCGGTGCCGAAGAAGTCTCCAGTCGTAGGCGCTGCGGTTCCTTCGTCGTCTCCGCCGCCGCTGAAGAGTTCGGTCGGCTCGAAGGTGTCTGGATCTGAGCTGCAACGTGCGTCGTCGTCGTCGTCGTCGAGCAAGAAAAGCAGCAGCAAGAAGAGCAGCAGCAAGAAGAGCGACCTGAGCCCATGGGAGGCGTCATGCGACCGCGTGCTCAACCGCCTCGCGAAGATCGAACAGGTGGCGAAGCTCCACTTTGACCAGCCGCTGCTCGAGGTCTTCCCGCAGCTGCAAGGCGAGTACTTGCGCCTCATCAGCGAGCCCATGGACCTCCGCACTCTGCGAGAGCAGCTCCACGCGCACGCGCTGCCGTCGGTGGCCGAGTTCCTGCGCAAGGGCCGGCTCATCTTCCAGAACGCGGTCAAGTTCAACTGCGCGAGCGACCCCGCGTCGCTGCACGTGCGCGAGATGTCGAGCCACCTGCAGTGGTACTTTGACTCGCTGTGTGCCGAGCTGAACCTGCACGAGTCCGCGAGCGCGGACGCGACGAGTCGACAGAAGCAGCTGCGACGCGAGCGTGGCGAGGTGGTCGCGGGTGTCCCCATGGACCTCAAGCCGAAGGAGTGCCTGAAGCTCCTGCGCGTGCTCAACAGCCAGAAGTACGACAAGAACTGCTGGCCGTTCCGCAAGCCCGCGAAGGTGCTGTTCCCGGCACTCGCGCCCGAGTACTTCGACATCATCAAAAACCCGATGGACCTCATGACGATCAGCGAGAAGGTCGCCGCGTTCGAGTACAAGCTGCACGGCGACTTCATCCGCGACGTGCGGCTCACGTTCGAGAACGCGATCGTGTACAACAAGGCGGACAAAGACCGCGAGGGCTGGAGTGTGTACGCCGCGGCGGTACACATGCTGAGTGTAGCAGAGGACCTTTGGAGCGACGTGACACTGGAGGTGACGGAGCGACTGCGGCGCAAGGACATGCTGCGCAAGGAGCGCGAGCGGCTCGGGGAGAAGCGCAAGCCGTCGGGTAGCGACAAGCGCGCGGAGAAGGAGCGAGCGCGGCTTCCCGTCGCTGCTGGTGGTGGTGGTGGTGGTGGTGGTGGTGGTGCTCACAGTGGGGACTCGAAGGTGTTGTCGAGCGGTGCTCCAAGCTCCACAGTGATCTCAGCAAAGCTGGAGAAAGATCGGAGCCACACTGTTGCTGGTGCTAGCACGATCGCCTCGACGAGCGCTGCGTCTTCGTCTGCCACCCCAAGCTCGGTGCTGGCGGCCGCAACAATCGTGGCGGCATCGTCGGGTGCTGGAGGGAGCTCCGCGTCTCGCGATGGATCTCCCGACTTGTCGCGCTTGAAGCTGTCGATCGTGAACCGCAGCGCCACTGGGAGCAGCGCGAGCTCCGTTGCTGGTGGCGCTCCCAACGTCGACCGCATGAACAAGTCGGAGCGCAAAGCCGAGGAGAAGCGGCGCAAGCGCGCACGGCGCGAAGAGGAGATCGCGCGGTCGGAGAAGCGGCGGCGCACGGCCGTCGCTGCCACGGACGACGCGCTGCGCGAAGCCGAGGAGCGCAGCCGACGCAAGCTACAGAAGCTGGAGATCGCACAGGCGATGAAAGCGCGCGAGGAGCGCGAGCAGAAGGCGCGCGAGGCGGAAGCCGAGCGGGCGCGGATCGCCAAGATGAAGTTCGACGCACAGGCGTGGACGGGAGTGCTCGTGCCAGCGCAGCAGAGCAGTCACGGCTTCTGGTCCAAGAAGCGCATCAAGCTGCAGCTCCCGGCGGTGTTCGCGGCAGGCGCGGAGCCGATCGGGAGCCACTAACTTATCGTAGTGCTACTGACAGGAAAGCGGTCGATCGCTGAAGCTCCAAACCAAAAAAGTTCGCATTGAATGGTACTGGGAGGTGGATGCAAGCAGCTTCGAGCCGGAGGCAGCGCCGGCGGCCGACGAGCTCTCGGCGACTTGCTCGCTCCCAGCAGCTCCTGGAGAGAGAAAAACAAGCTAGCTCGAGAATCAGCACATAAATAAGAGCGCGAGCCCCAGCAACCGACTTCCCTGGCGGAGCGAGCGCGGCGACACGCGGTCGTGTTGCTGCTCCGCTCTTGGTCGTCACACGTGCTGCTGTTGTCGGCGGTGGGGTGCGGAGAGCGCGGCTTCGGAGCCGACGAACGCGAACGCGCTCCGTCACCTCGTCGACCGCGCGTCGCACGCACCGCGACAGAGTCGAGTCGGTCGCTGGCGTCGCGATTATCTGGAGTCTTCATCTTCGTTGTTGTTTCTGGTTTGAGGTGTTCTCAGCAGCGCAGGCGGCTGCCTTGCGTCGTCGTCTTTCGTCGTCTTGCTGCACGATCACTTGGTCGCCGCTGTTACTGCTGAGAACGGGGATGGTGGTGGTGGTGGTGGTGTGGTGGTTGTCGAAGTGTCGTGGTTTCTTGTCAGTGATGATGGCGGGCAGTGGGGTGGCGGTGGGTCTTCTGTTTGTTGGTTTTGAAAGCGTCGCCCCCCGCGCCGCGCGTGCCCGCGTGGTTGCTGGTGATGTCTGGTGTCTTCTTGTTGTTTGTCTTGGAGGCGTGTTGCTGGTGCTGCTGCTGCTGATAACTGGTGCTGGGACGATACCGAACGCGTTCGCGAAAAAAACATGGTCGATCTCCTTCTGCTCGCGCCGCTCGAACCGCCCCTGCTACAGCAGAGCGCTGCTCGCCGTCTTGTCGTCGTGGTTGGCTTCGCTTACGCGTACCGCATCGCCTCTTGCGGCGCGCTCGCGTCATACGACAGGCCCCCGTCCACTCCCTGCCAGCCGTACTTGAAGTGATACACATGAGGTCCGTAGCCACCACACGTGTGGTACCCGTCCTTGCACATGCACCCGTAGTTGTCGCTCGACGACGGCGACGCGCACATCGTCGGCGTCGACGCGTACTGCCCGAACGGGCTGCCGCTTCCGTTGCAGCCGCAGTTGAGCAGCTGGTTGCCGTGCATGCACGCCTGACCGCCCTGGTACGGCGTGCTCTCCGGGCGAAGAAGGCCGTACGCGAGGTGGGCCGGGATCGTGATGTGCGTCTGGAGGAACAGCAGCTCCTCGTCCGGTACCTTCTCCCAGCGGTCGCGGTCCTGACTCCCGGGACACTCCCAGTCCGAGATGCCGTACACGAGCCCATAGAGCCACGACTTGCACTCCCACAGCACGTTCGGGTCCAGCTGGAGGAACTGCGCCACGAAGAGGAAGTCGAGCGACGGATCCACCAGCAGCAGCGCCGAGCCCGCGAGCACGCTCGGGAGAAAGTCCACCGACTGGTAGTCCAGCAGCGCGACGTCGATCAGCCGCACCGCGTGCACGAAGAGGTCCTTCGTTCCCGACAGGTTGTGCCTCGGGTTGGCAAAGTCACTGGGGGAATGACAACTAGTGTGAGCGCCACCGCGTGGAGCACATAAGAGCAGAGCCACGTGCTACGAACGCACCCCATGGTGTCGAGAGGCATCTCGGACGAGTCGCCTGCCAGCAGGAAGAGCAGCCACGAGAGCGGCGTCGTCGGGTGGAGGTTCCAGTTGAGTTCCTGTGGTAGTAGCAACACCCGCGGATCAGATCACATGCACACACACAGGACCGACTTTTCAGCTCACACTCGACGTACCACGAGGTACTCGCCCTCGTAGCGCACGAGGTCCTCGCCCGCGCAGCGGACTGCGCCTTGCTTGGAGATGAAGGCCGCGAGGTCCGCCGCCTTGGGCGGGTGCACCTCCTCGATCTTGGCGGCCATGAAGACACACGTGAGCCCGAGCAGCTGCAGCTCGCGCTGCACGGCGAAGACGTCGTCGTAGTTGCGAATCGAGTACGCGTCGTGCTCGCGCAGCAGCGCGCGGCGCCGCAGGATCACGTGCGCGTACTGCACGGCGAAGTGCGCGCTCTGGCGCTGGAGCGCGAAGTGCGCGCAGACGCCGGCGATCCAGTGCCACGTGTAGCCGAACTGGTCGTACGTGTTGGCGAGCGGCAGCTGGCCACCCACCGACAGCGGCGACACGGCGCCGCGCGGCAGCTGCTGCTTGGCTCCAAAGGCCGCCGCCGGCGAGAGCGGTGCCGCCACGCGCAGCCGGTCGCCACCACCGCCGTACAGCGGAGCGGCGCCAGTGGCGACGGCGGCGGGCGCCGGTGCGAAGAACGCGGGGGGCGCCGGCGTGAGGCGCGCGCTCTGCTGCTGGTACGCCATCTCCTTCTGGCGCATGCTGAGCACCACCATGAGGTCGAGGTTCATTCTGCGGGGAGGGAGACCCTCTCGGGACGAGCGTGGAGCGGCTGCCTGCCTGACTTCCGGACTTCCTGCCTGTCGCCTGCCTGCCTGCCTGCCGCCTCGCGCTTCCCCCGTCCGATTCCCCACTCTTCGCTCGCCAGCGCAAAAAGCCCACACAACACAGTTCGTGCGATCGTATCAATGGCGCTCGTTTTCTTCACTATCAGAAATTACAGCGACGAAGAAAAGTTCGATCTGGCTCGGCGGCAAGTATTTAAGATATTGTCCTTCGACCTATTCTATACTACCTAAATAGCCCGTAAAATGTAATAATAGCACAAAATTGCCCACACATCTACAAATTATTACAAATATCACTATCACGTTTCTGTAAATAACGAGAATTCATCCCGCGGTTAGGGTTACAACAAATTTTACCGTGCTTTGTTCCCCATTTTATATCGTACATTATACGGTATTTTCAAAGTACCGTACACAATAAATTGTAATACATAGCTGTTCAACAAGCCATTATTATATTGTAATTGGCAAGGTATTGTAACATTTAGAATCGTCAGTAATTCTAACCTGTAATCCCTCTAACCTGTTGGGTGAGGAGGAAATAGCAACCAGGAGGATAAAAATTGTTTACCAGGTAGTCAAACATTTATGGGCTACATTGTAGCATGCGGAGCCACGATTGAGTACACGATAGTATGTTTTAGGACACGATACTTCGTTTTGGGTCACCTTACTTCGTTTTAGCACACGAAGCAGCAATTTAGCTTAGTTTTGACACACAAGGCTGCTATTTAGCACATGACACTCGGTTTTAGCACACGAAGCTTTTGTTTTGACACACAAATGTACTATTTAACATGTGATTTGGACGTTTTACGTGAGATTTAGTAAATGAGGCTATTATTCAGCACGATGGAGGTTGGTTTAAGCAATCGGACCAACAATTTCGCAGTTAAGATTAGTAGGTTTAACATACAATGTGCGCCAAAAATATAAGGACACCTCCAAAAAAGTTGAAAAAATGGAATAACTTTGTCAAAAGTGTGTTTTCGGGCGAGATACTCTCAGGCCTGATAGAGCCGTCCGAGGGCTTACTTATGGTGAAATTTGGGCTCAATTTGACCAATCTTAGCCTCAAGACACCACAAGAAAATTTCTGAAAATTTGAGTGTGTGTCAAAAGTATACTGACAGTGGGGAAACGAGCTGTTTGATGGCTGTTAGAGGCACGCTTGTGCTTCCTAGGCTTGAGCATCGACTCTAGTAGGCGATCTTTGTACCTTTCGCGGGCTCAATCACGATACAGCATTTAACAGGGTGTGTTACACAGCTCCTCTAAAAGAGCAAGCTCTTTTAGGGAGAGGGCGCACTAAAGAAGTGTGATGTGTACCACATCACGGATCGTGTGGACCACATCACGGATCGTGTGGACCACACACCGCCGACTTGAAGTGGGAATCTTCAAGCTCAGGCGCACACGCAGCCACACCACTGCGAGCCAATCACATCAAGTCTAACGCAACGTCAGACACGCCTTACGACCTCATTGGACACAGAGGTCCAATGCAGTTAGCCAATCAAAAACAGACACGTAGGAAGAAGTAGATTTTTAGA
>JAASFH010000923.1:0-10922 GCA_023333695.1 Globisporangium yorkense
GAGCGTCTCGGATGCAGTGTCGGCACTCTGGACGAGCATCCCGCCATTGTAGATTGTGGTTTTGCCGGACGCTTGCACGGAGAAGGCTGGCACGCCGTTCGCGCTGGCGTCGATCAAGACGTAGTCGGCATTCGGGTACTGCGAGTTGCGCGCCGTGCTCACCTTGAGCACCGAGCCAGTGTACCCGGTGTTGCTACTCGCAACGCTCAAGATCGGCGTGTTCAACAGATTGTCAGATATCGTCGCGCCCCCGGTGACGACTAGCAGTCCGCCGGTCTGGATTGTCGTCAGTCCATCACCACGAATGGTGACGACCGGAGTCGTCGTGCTGGTCAGCAGCTCCACGAGCTTGAAGGCGCTGGACGACATGCGATTCGTGCGGACCTTCAGCGCGGTGCCGGTGAAGATCGAGCTGGTGGTCACGATTTCCATGGTCGTGTCCGCTGCGTCGCTGCTAGTGATCGTGGATCCTCCCGCCAGGACATTCAGTCCTCCCGTGACGATCGTCGCTCCGGCTTGCACTTTGAGGTACCCCGTCGAGATCTCGAAGTTGCCCTTGAGCAGTTGGGCGTGTCCTTGTCCGTTCATGATGAACACAGGATACGACGACGACTCGACGAGCATGAAGTTGAAATCTGGGGCGGACGGCTTCGCTGTCTTCAGATGCAGCACGTTGCCGATGTAACTGGAGCCTTGCGGATACACGAGGAAGCCGTCGTTGTCGTCGATGCTGTCGGGGACATTCGACGGCTGGTTGCAGTCGACGGCTTTGAAGTCGGCGTAGCACGTGCAGACGCCGGTCGTGAAGTCGCACACACCTCGGTTGGAGCAGTATACGTGTTCTGCGCGACAGCATGCGAAGGTGAGTTGCGCTGGCAAAGAAGCCTCGATTCACTAGCAACTCAGTTCGTCACGCACCAATCACGTCGAACGCCACAACATCGGTGATCGCGCACGTAGGAGTATTGGTGCTCGTGATTTTGCTGATGTCGCACGTGAACGCGCTCAGCGGAGGGTTGCCGTTGTGGAACAGGAGGTTGTTCTCCGCGTCGATGTGAGCCCACTCGGTGAACGCTACGACGTACTCGGCGCTTTTCACAGTGGCATCGAGCACCGTGATCGCGCAGGTTGCGCGCTCGACACTTCTGAGTTTCATGAACGCCGAGGCGCACGAGGCGGCAGTGTTGACTGCGGCGCTTGCGTCAAGTGTGGCAACTTCGCCGTTGAACGCGATGCGGACAGTCCCGGTGAGCGGAGTCGAAGTACCGCCGATACTGATCTTGATCGTCCGATAGCCCTGGCCGGCTGTCAAAGGATCGTCGTTCTTTGGACACATCTCTGCGAGCACAAGCAGCAACAGCACACAATACCCGAAGACAGGAGAGGTCGAGGTCACACAGAGATACCTGAAGTCAGCATCCCTTATCGATCGATGTCCAAGGATCAGTCCACACAACTTCAGCACTCCCACGTACTCATCGAGCAGTCGGGACCCGTGTAGCCGGTGTCGCACAGACAGGAGTGGATGTTGTCCTTCTCCCAGTTCGAATACTGGGGGCCGACACCGTCTCCTCCGACGCCAGGCGCTGTGTCGGGTCCGTACTGGAGCGCCAGTGTCGCTAACGAGTAGCAGAGACCGTGTCCAGAGCAGTCCCCGGGACATTTCACTGCGAAGAATACACGAGAGATGAGAGAGTGAATGACACGCACATGTACAAGTACAAGCAGCACGCACTGCGCTGGCACGCTGCGCCGGTAAAGCCGGCGAAGCAGACGCACTCGCCCTGGCGAGTGGGGTGAACAGCAGCAACACATCACATGGTCAAAGAGGCAACGACAGCAGCGAGCATGGTGCAGTGCCTGCAGCACCTTGCTGTAGTCGCAGAGTCCTCGGTTGGAGCACTCGGTGTTTGCGTGCGCGACGTTCGGTGCTGACGCCTTGTCCGCCCACGCCGGACCTGTCGGACACTTGCGCTGCGAGCAGTCCGGCGCGACGGTCCAGTCCGGGTCGCAAGTGCACTTGCTAAGCGAGACGCACAGGCCACGCACGACACGAACAGGTTACTGGCCCACTCCACTCAAACTAGAGCGCAGAATGCAGGAGTTTGCAGACGCACTTTGCTGCGCCGCACTGGCCGTGACCCGAGCACGAGTTCGCGCATGCGGCGTCCACGGAACGGCCGAGTATCGTGCTCAGGCACA
The DNA here is from genome assembly GCA_023333695.1 of Globisporangium yorkense. Classification (NCBI taxonomy): domain Eukaryota; phylum Oomycota; class Peronosporomycetes; order Pythiales; family Pythiaceae; genus Globisporangium; species Globisporangium yorkense. The sequence continues at coordinate 2,203 of JAASFH010000923.1, forward strand.
GCCAGAGTACCAGTCGAAAGGAGCATCGCGGGGTTCGACTTGCTGCCTTCATGACAAGAAGGCGGCTGGGGATACTAAGTGCGCAGCGTGGTGGTAGGCAGGACGGACGCGAGCGAGTTCGCGAGTGAAGAGGGCAGCAAAAGATCGCGAGCGACTGGTCGGGAGCCGCTTGCTCGGACGCTCGGACACTGCGTGAGCGCAAGCAGCGATGGCAGAGCTGCTACGTCAACGCAGAGAACTTGGTTGTCGATGCGAGACAGAGCAGACGATGGATCTAGCGATGCAAAGTGGTGGCGACGGTGGTGACACCTCCGATCAGAGATCGCAGATGGTTGTAGCTGGTTGTCACTGACATCAAGAGTATCTTCCTGATTTACCTCGATTTCTTCACGCTCGCATAATCCCGTGCAACTTCAAAATCATTTGGTCTTCTTAGACTGCGAGCTAGGAGAAGCGCTTCATCATGGAGGCGTGGGGGGCGATGCTGCAGCGCCGGCGCGACGCGGAGGCCGAGAGTGAAGGTCCGTCCGCCAGCGCTCGCGACGGGAACGGCAGCGCCGCCTACGACGTGCGCGACGTGACGGTGGACGTGCCGCTCAAGAAGCCGCAGACGCTCGAGGCGCTTCTCGCCAGCCGCGCACCGGCGGAAGCTGGTAGCAGCGCGGCGCTCGTGGCTCTCGGCACGAGCGACGGCGCGCTGCACTGCTACGCGTTCGACAAGGACCATCACTCGCTATGCTGGCTGGCGACGCACAAGCGCGTCTTCCACGCGGGCGCGACGTTCCTAGACAGCTGGGGTGTCTTCCTCACGCTCACGGCGATCGACGCCAAGCTCGCGCTCTACGCACTGCCGCTCGAGAACAGTGTGCCAGCAGACGGTGGCGCCACGGCCGCGCTCATGAAGGGCATCAGCTGGGGACTCGGCGGCGGCGGCGGTGCGGACAGCGACCGCATGCTCGTTGTGGTGGACGACGCCAAGCACACGTCGCTCTTCGCTGCGCACGAGCGCGCGAAGGTGGTCTGCTGCCTCTCCAAGCAGGGTACGCTGCGCGTGTTCGATTGGACCGTCAACCGCACGCTCGAACTGCGCGCGCAGCACGAGCTGCCGGTACTGCTGGCGAGCGGGGGCGCCGAGAGCGCGCTGTCGCCCGCCGCGCTGCCGGCGCTCAAGCTGGTCGTGATGGGCGAGAGCCACGTCTTCGTGCACTTCAAGCGCGCCTGGTGCGTGCTTAACGTCGACAGTGGCAAGTTTCTGGACGTTGGCGCCCAGTACGCGAGCGCGGCGCTGGGCCTCGACGCGATCGTGTGCGCGATCGCGGTGCCGAGCCGCCAGACGGGGCTGCGCCACCACAGCCACCAGCTCCAGGACGTCTTCGTCGCGGGCAAGCACACTGCCGTAGTCGTTGCGCTCGCCGTCGACAACGAGGACGAGGAGGAGGCGACGATCGTCGACGACAGGATGCGCGCGAACCCGCAGAATGTCTCGGACGACCGCGTGCGCGTCAAGGTGGAGCGCGTGCTCGAGTACGGCGCCGCCCCGCGCGCGGCGTTCTACCACCATCCGCTGCTGCTGCTGGACCACTACGACGCCATCGCAGTGCACAACGTCGGCACGATGCACATCCTGCAGAGCATCCCGACCAAGTCGCTGTACGGCGGCTGCGCTGCGGTGTCGATCGAGGGTCGCCTGCTGGAGGCCGCGACACCGAGCCACGCGAGCCCGAACGTGTTCCAGGATGGCGCGCCGGCCACGTTCTTCACGGCGGCGGCACCGTTCTCGCTGCAGTTGCTCACGATGAAGCCGATCGCGGAGCTGGTCAAGCACGCGACTGCGAGCAACCGCCTGCGGGATGCAGTCGCGCTCTGCAAGCTCTGCCCGGAGGACTGCAACCTCAGCGACGCGGAGCGCCACGCGCTGTTCGCAGAGCGCGCGCTCGAGCTGTTCCAGAGCGGCGAGTACCGCAAGGCGATGACGCTTTTCTTGGAGAGCGAGCTGGACATCATGGACGTGCTGGCGCTGTACCCGCGCGACCTGCTGCCGCGCAGCAGCAGCAGCAGCGGTGGTGATGGCGCGAGAACGTCATTCGTGTGGAAGAGGAGGCAGCAAGGCGCTCACAAGGAGCTCGCAGGCGACGCCCTCGTGCAGAGTCTGCTGGCGCTGATCTTGCTGCTCCGTCACAAGCACGACCTGCTGGGTCGTAGCTCTGACGGACGCTTCTCAGCAGCTGCAGGCGGGAACCGCGCGAAGCTCACAGCGACGCACAGCAGCAGCAACGTCAGCGACAAGAGCCGCGAGGTCATCGACACGGTGCTGCTCAAGTGCCTCGTGCTGATCTGCGAGAAGAAGGAGCACGCGCCAAGCGCCAAGAAAGAGCTCATGGAGCTCGTGTCGCGGCCGAACCAGTGCGAGATGGGTGAGGCCGAGATTTTCTTGCGCGCGCACCGACAGTTCAAGGCGCTGCTGGGCTTCTATGCGACGCGCAAGGAGCACCGCAAGGCGCTCGAACTACTGGAGGACTTGGAGCGCACTGCTGCTGCGAACGAAAAGGCTGCAGCGGCGGTAGCAGTGACTCCGTCGACTACTGCCACGTCACCAGCCGATCAGGATGAGGACAGGCTGCAGACGTCGGAGGAGTACATGGTGCTTATCACGGAGTACCTCCAGCGCCTCGGGCTGAGCAAGAGCGAGCTCGTGTTCGAGTTCTCGCGGCGGGTGCTTGCAGTCAAGCCAGCGCTTGGACTCACAATCTTCACGCACCGCAAGGTGCACGAGCAGAAGGAAGACATCGACCCTGCGTCGATCTTAAGCCACCTGAAGACGTGCGAGCTCCAGTCGCATGGAGGAGCAGACACTGAAGCTGGTGCGACTTCACCAGATCACGGCACCAGTGGCTCGACACCTGCGTCTCCAAAGGCGACTACGCTGCCGCTGATCGCCCCGTGCTTTGTGGCGATCGAGTACCTGACGCAAGTTATCCAGGCGGGTCGAGTGACTGTTGCACCGCGTCTTCACGACGAAGTCGTCTACCTCCTGCTCGATGCGATCAACACAGAGCTCCACAGCGGCAGCAAGGGTATCGTCACTGGGCTATCGACGCATGCGACTACTGTGATACGCCTAACGAGCCGCGTGAGCTCGCAGCGAGGACTCGTCGGCACGCTACGCAAGAAGCTGATGGAGTTCCTCGCGTCGGAGAGCAGCGCGTACCACCCCGAGCGCATGCTGAGCAGAACGCCGCAGGAGATGGTCGACGAGCGCGCGGCATTGCTCTCGAAGCTCGGACGGCACCACGAAGTGCTGCAGCTCTACGCAGTCGAGCTCAAAGATGCGTCACTTGCGGAGAGCTACTGCAATCGCTGCTACGACGCCAAGCTCGCGGACTCGTCCATCTACTCGGCGCTGCTGCGTCTGTACTTGCGTCCGCTTCCGTCTCCGCTCTCAGCGAGCTCGGTTCCGCCGCTGGTGTGGCAGCGATCCGGCGGTGCGCACCATTCCAGCGGCAGTGGCGCGCCGAACGCGTCGCCGTTCCACTCGAGCGAAGCTGTCGCTGCCGCAGTGAACCTCCTGAACAAGTACCCGGAGCGCATCGACGTCCCGACGGCGCTGGACTTGCTACCACCTGACGTGCCGGTCGCGTCGCTCGCGTTCTTCTTCCGCCGCGTCGTCGAGTGTCAGGTGGAGCGCTTCCGCAACGGGCAGGTGAAGAAGCAGCTGTCCAAGATGGAGAACTTCACGGTGCGGCAGGCGCTCGCGGCGAAGCGGAAGGGCTCTGTCACGGTCTGGTCGTCACACTGCTGCCAGACGTGTGGCAAGAAGCTCGGCACCGGGACGTTCGTGCGGCTCCCGGGCGGCGCGCTGCTGCACTACTCGTGCCAGCCGAGCGCCTAAGTCTTTGTCGCCGCGGCAGGTAAGTCGTGGTGCCGCAGTAGCACGGGCTTCTTCCACGCCGACTGCCCGGTGCGTCTGTCGAAGTAATAGTACTGTCGCGCTTGCGGGTCCCACACCTTCTCGATGCGTGCGCGCAGCAAGCGGTGGAGCTCGTTACGAGCCGCGCAGCAGCGCACGAAGCCCTGGACGACGCGCGCGGCCTCGTGCGGCTCGACGATCGGCTCGAGACGCCGCCGCTTGATGCGCCGCACGACGCGCACGTCGCAGTCGTCGATCATCCACGGCTTCTCCCACTTGACGGCGCCGGTCTTGGTGTTGTAGTAGTAGTAGTGGTGCGTCACTGGGTCGAAGACCTTCTCGTACGCCTCGAAGAGCAGCTGCCGCAGCTGATCCCGGGCTTTGCGCGCTCGCCACGTGCGCTGCAGTCGACACGCCGCCTCGTCTCGAGACATCTGCCGCAGCTTCTGGAGGCGGCGCTTGTGACGCTTCACGCGTGCGCGTTCGCTCATGCGCGGCACGGCGGCAAGTGCGGATCCGAGTCGTCTGGGCGAGCCGTTTGCTCGCCGCGCACTCTCCGACACCACCGTGCTCTTGCGCGCAGTGGGCGACTTGCGCGGGCTCCAGCCGGCCGCGACTCCGTCTCGTTCCGTCTCAGCGGCGTCGTCCATGATCTCTAGATCGAACTCGCCGAGAACGGACGGCTTGATCCACGACGCACGGTTGAGCACCGTGTCGTAGTAGTACGGCATCGCGCTGCTCGGATCGACGAGCTTCCGGTACCGACGGCTGATGAGCTCGAACAGGAGCTTCCGACACACATAGCGTCGGAACAGCGCCTGAATCGTCCGCGCCGCGGCGTCTGGGTCCGCGAACTTCTCTCTCCGGAGCTGCCTCCTACGCTTCTTTGACGGGGAGGCTCCAGCAGCGCGAGCGGCACCAGCCTCCTCGTTGTCGCGCAGTAGCTTGGGCTTCTCCCACGTCGACTCCTTCGTGACGGTGTTGTAGTAGTAGAACTGCCCGGACGCGTCGTCAAAGATGCGCTTGTAGCGCGACCGGATGATCCGCCGCACGCGCTTCTTCTCCTGGTGCGTCCGGAACACTGTCTGCAGCACATGCGCGGCGTCGTCGGGCGTCATATTCGCGAACCGCTTGAGTCGCTGGATCTCGATCGGCTCGCCCAAGTCGTACAGGCGCTTGAGCAGCGCTGGTGGCAGCCAGAGTACCTTGTGTGACTTCTGTGGCGACTCGGGTACCGAAGGAGACATGGACAGCGCGACACCGAACGCAGACTCGTGTCTCGTAGCGACGTAGTACACCTTCTCCTTCTCGAGGTCGAAGTGCTTCTCGTACATCCTCGCCAAGCGCTTCTTCACGGCGCGTCGGACGATGACGCCTCGCCGATGCGACTGGATGATGACGGCAGCCTCGTACCTCGTGGGCGGCGCCTTGATGACCGGTAAGGCGTCTGGATCGCGGATCGGGATGTCCACGTCCGGCCCGATCTTTAGAGGCCGCTCCCATGAGACCTTGTCTCGCCAGAGGTTGTAGTAGAAGAAGTCGTTGTGCTTGATGCTGAACACGCGCTGGTAGTGTTTCTCCCGTGCTCGTTGCAGCAGTCGCCTCGCCTTCCGCGCACGGTACAGACACTGCAGCTTCCGAATCGCTTCATACTCGCCGAGAGGAGCTCCTTTCGGACGCAGCCCGTGGAGCTGCTTCTCGTGGTAGCAGTTCCGACACACCCAGAGCTTGAGCGGAGACGGCTGGAAGCCGTCACAGCGCCAGCAGACGCGACACAGCGGGTGAACGATCGCGTTGATGTCGATGGCTTCGATGCGCTCGGCTTCTCGCTGCTCCTCTCGTTCGCGCACCTTGCGGTCGCCTTGCGGCTCGAGTCTCGGAGGTGGCGGTGGATGGTTGTTGTGGCTCTTCTTGCCCGAGTAGCACGAAGACGACAACGGCAGCGGCGGGATTCTGCTCAGGTCCAGCTTCGGGATCACCGTCGGCTGCGCACGCCAAAGGCGCTGCACTTCGCGCTTCTCATAGCTCTCAGCGTCTCGCGACAGCGTGTTGAAGATCACGAACGTTCGGCCGCAAGAGAGCGATGCGATCTTGCCGAACGCAGCGCCGTCCGCTAGCTGGAGTTTTTGCGGGTGCGGGCTGAACTGCTGTACGCTGCCCCACATGAACACTCGGTTCTCCGACGTGAGCACCGCCGTGTGGTGCATCCCGCACGCGATGAGCGTCGCGAACTCTTCGTTCACGACCAGACTGCGTGGTACACGGACGCACTGCGGCTCGTGAAGCACCTGCTGGCCTCCGGCTCCTAGCTTGAAAGCAATCAGGTACATTAGGAGACTGCGCTCGCGTACGCTGCCTCGCCATCAGAAGACTCACCTGGCCGTAGATGCCTGTCCCCCAGGTGAACACTCTTCCGCTCGCAGCCGCTGAGTCCTCCGCTGCGATGCACGCGCTGTGCCACGTACCACACGCGATCGCCAGCACAACGAGCTTCTCGAGAGCTCCTCGCACTATCGTGGGCTTGACGGTCTGCTCTATCGCCTTCAAGACGCCATGCCCGAGTCTTCCGCCGTCGTTGCATCCCCAGGAGTACACTCTGCCGTCACTCGAGAGCGCCATCGAGTGCAGCGCGCCGCACGCCACCTGTCGAACGTTGATCGTGCGCAGCAGCTCCACTTGGTGCATCACGAACGGCTTTGGGAACGACACGCTCGAGCCGTTCATCGTGCCGCTGCAGGCGCTCTTCTTGGTGGTGGCATCCTTGCCACTACCACTACTACTGCTGCTCGCCGTACCAAGCTGTCCGGACGCGTTGCTACCCCAGCAGAACGTGACGCCGTCGTGTCCTGCCACTTCGTCACACACGGCAATTGTGTGATGGCGGCCGACCGCGACTGCGACAGACCTGTACGTCGCGATCGCAGACACGACGGTGGCTCGGTTGCGCGCGACAGCGTCTGCAGACTCGACCGGGAATCCGAGCTCGCCGTTCGGGTTCTCTCCCCAGGAGAACAGCTCGCCAGCCTTCGCGAGCGCCACTGCGTGCGACTTGCCGACTTTCACACCCACGACGTGCTCGGTGCGCAGCGTGTGCATGAATACGGGGTTCACGAGCCAGCGGCTCTCGAAGGGGTCATCGAACGCATTCACGCTGGTGTTGTTGCTTCTGTTCGCTGAGCTGCAGAGTCCGACTTGAGAGGCCAACCCGCCAGTCTTGCACAGCCACAGCGCCCCACGAGCGCTGTCCACTGCATAGACTGCGTCGGAGTCGGATCCCTGTCGTCCAGTCCCGTCGGAGTCAACCTGACAAGCTCCACCACCACACACTGTTCAAAGACATTGTCCCCTATCGCATGAGCACGCACCGCAGCGACGCTTGTGATCCCCTTTCCTCGCAGCGGACGGATGTCGATCGGCTCCGCTTCAGGATACGCCTCACAGAAGTACACAGCGCCTTGCGCTGCGCATAACAACCGGAAGACCTCTCGTCAGCTGGACCATCGAGATGCGCTGCTGCTCTCAGCGAGACGCACCTTTCGCGCGGCTCTCGAGCGCTTTCGCGGCCGCTTCGCCAGCCAAGTCGTTGACACGCACGTGCTGGTCCAGCCAACGCTGGATGCGGCCGAGCAGCAGCACTTTCTTGCCCGTGGACGGCAGGTTGAGAGACAAGGCCGCGAGGCGGAGCTCTTCGCGCTTGAGCTTGCGCAGATCCACCGTGCGCCAGTACTTGCGGTCGCGCGCGTGGCGGAACGCTCGCAGCGCCTGGAAGGACTCCGCCACGCTCACGCGGCTGGTGCGGAACGCCTTGCGCAGCAGATACGACCGGAAGCACTTTTGGATCATGGCCGCCGCGAGCTGCTGGCGGCGCTTCTTGCGGCCCGGACGCCATCCTGGATGCAGCTTCGGCGTGGGCTTGGGCTTCTTGTTGCGAGGCGACGCTGCGTCCATTGCTCGCGAGAGGCAGGCGAGCGAGGAACTCGATGATGCGGCGGTGTCGATATTTCAGTCGTCGACGCTTGCTGTCATCAGCCGCCAGTGCTATGCGCTGGTGGTCCTGAGCTGTTCCTCATGTTGCGAGTGCTGCTCATGAAGCGGGATGCCGTCCGTCTCCTGGAGCTTCCAGTCCCGTCTCACGCGCTCGCTTGTCGAGACACCACCACAGGATTTGAACCCACAAGGTCACCTTTCTGAAGGAGACAAAGGAGGAGGCGGAGGGAGGTGACGATTGCGAAGCTGTTGGCTGCGCAGCCTCGAGACCAGAACTCGACGACTGAAGGTCTCTGTGGGTACATTCTTATCCCTGGGCACGGAGACGAGCTCACAGGCACTGACGACGACGGCGGTGGGGTGCTCACAACAGCACGCAGCACGCGAGAAGGAAGCGATGCCGGCTGCCAAATCGCCTCGTGCGACTGAACCGGACCAAGAGCCCAACGTGAACGACAAACACGACGAGACGAGAGGCGTGCGCCGCCTGCGCTCGTGGTACGCGCACATGGCGCTCATCGTCTTCGCCGAGTTCGCCGCCGAAGCCTCGCGCGGACTCGTGCTTTCGACGCTCTTCACGTACTCGCAGGAGCACGGCGGCGACATCGTCTTCACGGGGCTACTCGCGTCGCTCTTCTCGCTCGGGCGCTTCGTGTCCTCGCTGCTCTTCGGCTGGCTCAGCGACCGCATGTCGTTCCGCGCGATCTACAACATCGCCTGCGCCGTCTCGGTCGTCGGCAGCGTGCTCTACATCCTGCCGTACTCGCCGTCGATCCACAGCAAGGCGCTGCTGGGCGTCAGCCGCTGCTTGGTCGGCTTCGGCGCC
>JAASFH010000924.1:0-10903 GCA_023333695.1 Globisporangium yorkense
CGACCTCAAGTTCTACGAGCTCGACGCGCTCAACTCGGCGTTCGCGATCCCGTCCGTGCTCGTGAACGCCAGTGTGGTCACCAAGCTCGGCGAGTTCAAGCGTCCGGAGGCGCTCATGGAGCTGTGCGTCGAGTGCTTCTGCACGCTGTTTGTAGCGCGGTTGGATGATCACCAGCGGGTGGTTCTTCAGAGCTGACCGTGTGCGGTCTGCGGATGGTGAGCAGGACGGTGGCGGGGAACGAGCTCGCGACCTCGCTGCTCCTCGAGAATACGATCGGCCACGACGAGAGGGTTCCGCGCGGTGAGGTCGTCAACTTCACGTTCCCGAGCGACTTCCTGCGCGAGCTCAAGAGCGTCACGTACATGTGCGTGTGATGGGGGAGAGAGGATCGACCTCAGGACGATGGTGCTGATCGTCGTCTGCTTGTCCGCCGCGTGCAGCTCCATCGAGAACATCCCGTTCCCGTCGTTCGCAGACGTCGACGACCTCAAGTTCGAGCAGCTTGAGACGCTGTACGTTCTGCGAAGAGTTCGCTGTGATGAGCTTGGGCTTCACTCACGCGCATGCGGCAGGTACGCGTCCAACACGATGCTCAAGGCAGTGCCGATTCAAGTGAAGAACCTGCCTGCGCTCAAAGAATTGTACGTCGAACGCCTGTATGAAGTCCGGTAGCCTCACGAGATTGACGATGCTGGTGGCGTCATTCAGAGACCTGTCGACCAACTACATCGAGACGATCGCCAAAGGATCGCTGCCAACGACTCTCGTAGCACTGTACGTGTCTTGTGTCGTGTGATCATGTGATCGTTCTGCTTCGTGCTTGCGGACGTGAGGGCAGTAGAGCTCATGCGGTATGCGGAGGTGGTGATGTGGCGTGCAGGGGCTTGGGGGAGAACATGCTGCGCGAGGTGCCGGAGGACGTGAAGGAGATGACGAAGCTCACGAGATTGTACGTACGCTCACGACGACAAGAGCAGTGACCCTGCACCTCAGTCGCCTCATGTGTTGGCTGGCTGCAGGTCGCTGGATTCAAACCCGCTGCGGGAGATCCCGAAAGGTGCGATCCCGATCTCGATCAAGCAGTTGGGGCTCGGCACCTGCGCGCTCAAGCAGATCCCCGAGGACATCGAGAAGATGAGCTCACTGACGGAACTGTGCGTGCGGATGACCTCGGATGGACTCTTGCGCATTGCTGACCTGACGCTGATGTTCTGCGCGCCAGCGATCTGTCGTCAAACAACTTCACGCTGTCGTCGCTGGAGCTGGCGGTCTTGCCGCAGTCCCTCAAGACGCTGAGTCTCGACTCGCTCGGGCTGCGAGAGATCCCGAAGAACCTCCAGCGCCTCAGCAGCCTGAGGGAGTTGTGCGTGCCTCCCATGGTGCTGGTACTGGATTGAGATGACCAACGTGCTCACTCACCTCTGATGATGCCGAGCAGCTCCCTCACTGACAACCTCTTGTCGGAGGTCGACATCTCGAGACTCCCACCGCAGCTCAAGGATCTGTACGTGTGCTGCTGTCTGGCGAACTCCGTCTTGGACGCACGCGCTGACGGACGGATGTGTGCGCAGATACATCGGCGGCTGCGGCCTTCTCAAGCTGCCGTCTCGACTCGGAGAGCTCACGAATCTCAAGACGATGTGCGTGTGTGTGTGATGACCTGAGCCTCCTCCTCCTCCTCTTGCGATCTGCGGTTGTTGAACAGGCTTCGTGCTGCTGTGATGCGTAGTGATGCGGCCAGGAATCCGCTCACGGAGCTGCCGGCGGGATGCCTCCCGGCGTCCCTGGAGAGTCTCTCCCTAGTCGGAGCCAAGCTGCCGACGATCGCTGCTGGCGTCTTCCCCGCGTCCATGGCGAAGCTGTACGTGAGCTGGTCGTGCAGTTGAGCACCCCAGGCATATCGCGGTGATCTTCTGACTCCTTCGTGACGGCAGCTCGATAATCAACGCGAGCATGACCGAGCTGCCGGCCGACCTGGTCAAGATGACGCGTCTCGACAGCTTGTACGCATGCGCTGCGGTCGCTTGTTGGGGACTGCGAGCGAGTGAGTTCTGACGCTGAACGTTGTCGTTGGCCTCGAGCAGGACGCTGGACGGCAACAACCTCACGACGTGCGCCTTGCCCGACAACCTGCAGACGCTGTCGTACATGTGAGTTACAAGTTCCCCTGATGGTATCGACTACGTTGCGCTCACTCCACGATCCGATCCATCGTATCACCTTGCAGCACGATCTGCAGGAACGCGCTGCGCAGCTTCAGCGCGCGCGTCACGGCCGCGACGTTCCTGGCGCTGAGCGATAACCAGCTCGCGTCGCTCGAGCTCTCCAAGACGGCGAACCTGCAGAGTCTGCACGTGGACCACAACCAGCTCACAGCCGTCCCGCCGTCGATCTTCAACATGACCAAGCTCAAAGTGCTGTACGTGTGCTACGTGGTGTCTGTCTCTCGTGAGCTGCTGCTGCGCTATGCTAGCGACTCACTTACCCACCAACCTGCTCGAGCAGCGCGCTCCACAGCAACCCGATCACGAACTACGTCCCGACCGTAGATGAGTTCGCGTTCCTGAGCAAGCTCAACCTGCTGAGCATGGACCCGGAGCAGTTCTTCTCCGGCTGCCGCGCGGCGGAGAAGAAGGAGCTCCACGGCTACGCGGTGTGTCCGCCCGGCAGCCGCCTCGGCGCCAGCACGAGCGCTGACGGTACGAGCGGCGGCGGCTCCAAGACCGTCTCGGTCGTGCTCAACGTGCTGCTCGTCGTCGTGCTCGTGCTCGTGCTCGTGGCGGCGTGGCACAAGCGCAAGCTCCGGCAGCAGAAGTTCCGTGAGATGGTCGCGAAGGAGGTCGCGGCGTTCGCATCCAAGGAGAGCGGCATCTGGGAGGATGACGTCCTGCTCAAGCACCGCCTCGACCTCGCGGCCGTCACGCGGCTGCAGCTCGTGGCCGCGGGCATGTACGGCGAAGTGTGGCTCGCCGCGTACGGCAGCGACAAGGTCGCGCTCAAGTGCCTGCGCGAGACGGACGCGAGCCGCGAGCTCATCGGCAACTTCGTCGAGGAGATCAAGCTGCTCTCGACGCTCGCGCACCCCAAGGTCGTGCGCTTCGTCGGCGTCGTGTGGACGAAGGAGTCGGACATCGCGGTGCTCACCGAGTTCATGGCGGGCGGCGACCTGCGTAGCTACCTCGACCGCACGCCCAAGCAGCCGACAGACGGGTGGGACGCGACCGCGCTCCGGATCGCGCTGGACGTGACGGAGGCGCTCGTGTATCTCCACTCGCTCGAGCCGGCGCTCATCCACCGGGACCTCAAGTCGCGCAACGTGCTGCTGGACGGCGCCCGGCACGCCAAACTGAGCGACTTTGGCGTCTCGCGCTACAAGCTCGACGACGACGTGACCATGACCGCGAACGTCGGCACTGTGCGGTGGGTGGCGCCGGAGGTGCTCGCGGGCGACCGCTACGACGAGTCCGCCGACCTCTTCTCGCTCGGCGTGATCCTGGGCGAGATCGACACGCACGCGCTCCCGTACGCCGACGCGCACAGCGACGAGGGCGAGCCGCTCTCGGACTCGGCGGTCGCGACGCTCGTGCTCGCGGGCGCACTGGCCCTCGGCTTCTCCGCCGGGTGTCCCGCCGAGATCCGCTCGCTCGCGAGCCGGTGCACGGCGCACGACCCGACGCAGCGCCCGACCGCCGTGCAAGTCGCGTTCGAGCTGCGCTCGCTGCTGCTGCTGCGCGCAGAGCAGCAGAGCGACCCGACGCCCGCTCTCGACAGTGCTGGCGGTCGAGTGGTCGACGACGGTGACGACGGTGACAGCAGCGACAGCGCCCAAGAGGAAGCAGGCAGCAGCAGCAGCAGCAGCAACACGATCGCAGTGTAACCTGCGGTCGGCAGGCAAAGCAGGGTGTTCTTCCTCTCTATGATAGTCAAGGTGCTTGGAGCAGCTCGGTTCTCCTGCTGCTGTGTGTGCGCGTGCGTCGTCGATGTGAACTTCGTTCCCCCATGTGTGCGAGTTCGCGAGGTTCGACCTACTGGCAGCAGCAGCTCCGGCCGCTTCAGCGGCTCGCTCTCTCTCGCAATAGCGAGAGCCGTCAGATCGCCCGCTTCTCGCATGGCGCGCGTCGCACCGTCCTCGGCTGGTCTTCCCGACGCGGAGTGCACGTACAGGCTTGGACCGGCCGAGCCGCTGCCGACGCTGGACCTGTCGCTCTCGGTCGAGTCGCGCTTCCTCGGCCGCCGCGCGCTCGCGCGGATGCGGCGGTTCGTTCGCAGACGCGCGCTGATCGGCTCGGCCGCCGTCGTCGCGCTCGTCGCGTACTTCGTCGCGATGCTGGCGCCGGCGCGGCTCGGCCGCATCTTCGGACTCGCGTCGCTCGTGCTGTGGACGCCGGCGATGGTCGCCTCGGTCGCGCTGCTTCGCGTCGACGTCGTGCGGCTGCTGGTGACGACGTACGACTTCTGGCTCTGCACACTCGTCAACGTGTCGACGTACTGCGTGCTCGGCGCGCTCTTGGGCGACGTGCGCGCGGCAGCGCTCGTCGCGGCGTCCTCCGGGATCCAGATGAACATCCTCGTGGACGCCAACATCCGCGCGATCCGAGTCTGGGCGGTGCTCAACGCCGTCGGCGTCGTCAACTCCACGGCGACCTGGCTCCTGGTCTCGCTCGCGCTCGTCGATGACGTGCACGACGCGACGCTGCTCTCGACCGACAGGCACGAGCTGCTCGCGTCCACGTTCGTGGCGAGCGGACTGCTCGCGATCGACGCGCTCGTAGCGAGGAACGTGTTCCGCCAGCGCGCAGTGCTCTCCAAGCGAGCGAACAGGTCCGTCGTCGAGTGCGTGAGCTACCGAGCCAACCTCCGGCTCTGTCCGACGTCGTCAGCATGCAGCCCGGCGGCCTCGAGCTTGTCGAGGAGAGAGGCTGCGTCGCCGGAGTACCTGAAGACGATGCGCTACGTCGAGCAGCTCGGAGAGGTCGACGCTCGCCACACGCTGCTCCAGATCCCGGCAGTGAGCAGCACGGACCAAGTGTCTCCGCGCTTCTCGACAGCGCTGCAGCTGCTCGGCGCGCTCGCGCTCGTCGCCTGCGGGCTCGCGTCGCATGTGAGCTTCGACGAGCGCCCGGACACAGCAGGCGCCGTGTGTCTGAGCAGCGCGCTCGTGGCCACTTCAGTCTACTGCGCCGCGTTCGCAGCGCACTACCAGCGTGCGCTGCTCCGCACGCTCTTCCGCTCCTTCGACTTCCTCTTCCTCTACGCTCTCCTGGCGTTCGCGCACCTGTGCGCGTGCGACCTGTTCCGCTGGCAGCCGCACTGCGTCACGCGCGCCGCGGCGTCCTGGCTCTGGATCCAGTGGTCGCTCTGCCTCGACGCCGTGCCGCCAGCGATGCGGCGCAAGCTCGGGGTGCGCAAGCCGCTCGTCGTCGCGGCGCTCACGCTCTTCGCGGCCTCGAGCTGCGCGTTCCTGTACATGGTCGTGTTCGCCAAGCAGCCCGACCAGGTCTTCGACCGCACCGTCACGCTCGGGGTGGCCGGCCAGCTGCGCCTGGTGCCGGCGTTCTTGAGCTGCTCGAGCACGGCGTTCTCGCTGCTGCTGCGGCTGCTGTGGCGGGCGGCCGCGAACCCGAGCGACGTGCTCCTGGTGCTCGACGGCGCCGTGGTCTACGACAACTACTTGCGCACCGCGACGAACCGCCTCTCGCGCCGCTGGGGCTCGCGCTCGTTCGAGCGTCGCCACGAGCAGCTCCGAGCGCAGGAGCTTCGGGACCAGCACGCGCGCGGCAGCCGCCTCTTCTCCCTGGTGCCGCTGCCTGTCGCGCGCGTCGGCCGGAACAAGTCGAGGAGCGCGTGAGCGTTGTCGCATGCAAAGTCCTCGCTGCTGTACACTCTACTCGTTACTCCGTCGCTGCTACTGTCGTTGGACGCTGTCTGTCTATCCCTTCCTCTCTCTCTCTCTCTCGCTCTCGCTTGCCGCCCCACAGTGTCTGCCTACACGACTATCCGCTGGTACGCGCGCGGTGACGCGCTGGTCAGGAGCTTCGCGGCCGCCGCGCCGTTGCTACGAGGACTCAGAGTGCCGGCCCCGATCGGGTGGTAGCCGTTGCTGCCGCCTCCGTTCTGCTGCTGCTGCTCCGAGGACGACGGCGGCGGAGCGTCGGGGCGCAGCGGCGTGTGCTCGTCCTTGTCCTCGAAGGTTTTGCTGTGCTGCGACGAGAGCATGGACGCCGTGCGGTGCGACGGCGAGAGCGGCATGAGCGCGCCGAAGTGGCCGCTCGTGAAATGCGCGCGCGATGCGACGTGTGTCTCCGAGCCGGCCATGCTCGCCGTGTCGTCGTCGATCTCGCCGTGCTTCGAGAGCAGGTAGATACCGAGGATGATAACTGCGCACCACGTGAGAGAGGAGGAGCGGTCAGGAGGAACCACCAGCAGCAGAGAAGCAGCAGAGCGGCGTACATGCGAGCGCGATGGGCAGACAGACCCACTCGAACGTCGTGAAGCGTGTGTACTTCTCGTAGAACACGACGCCGCCGATCACGCTCGACTGCCGCCAGGTTAGAGCATACGGCAGCATTAGTGTTAGAGATCGTCTGCTGCCGCCCACCACCACCGCCGACAGGCACGTACGCCGATCCAAAAGCACTGGAACATGGGGAAGACGCTGAGCGTGTCGCCCGTCATGATCGCGCGGTTGAGCAGATCGGTCTGCAGCACGAGCGTCGCGACCATGCCGCCGAGGAAGAGGTATGTCGTGAAGTACTGGAACTGGTTCTCGCCGCTGACCGTCAGGATGAGCAGGATCGACGCGCACTTGGCGAGCAGTACGGAGAAGCTCCCGAAGATGCCCGACGCCGTCGCGTACAGGAACGGCACGAGCCGGTACTTGCTCTCGTTGCGGCTCTTGGGCAGCCGCGAGATGCGCTCGATCTGCGCGAACATGGCGCCGAGGATGCCGATCATCACGCCCAGGTACACGAGGAAGCCGAGCTGGAAGAACTGCCGCTCGAGCTCCTCGAGCGTCATCTTGTCGTCCGGCTCGTTCACCACCGTGCTGAGCACCACGCCGATGATGATGAGCAGCGTCCCCGCCACGTCGGTCTTGGACAGGATCTGATCCATTGAGCGGCGTCATCAGCATGACCTGGTAGTCCCAGCAATAGCAGCACCAGCGCGTACCTGGCCGAGCCACAGGTGCGCGAAGAACACGTTCGCCAGCACCGTGCAGCCGCCGCCGACCGACGCGACCAGTGCCTGCGGCGCGAAGCTGTAGCTCAACCACGTCATCGTCAGCGTCACGACCATTGCATTCGCCGCAGTTGCCGCGCGGCGACGCACCCGAGCGCCTCGAAGTCGCCGATGGCGCCGAGCACGATGAGCACCATGCCGATGATCCAGATCGGCCGCGTGTAGTACGTGCGGCGCGCGAACGGCGGCCGCTCTTCCTCCTGCGCTCGCGTCCATCCATTTTGTGGCGTTCTCAGCCGCGCGTTTCTCCGCGCCGACGCCCCTCATTCTCTCCCGACATCTCCTAACCGACGACGCACCCGCACGTGCGAGAGCTTTTGCACGTTCACGCCCAAGTTGCTGAGCACCGCGGAGCCGACGACGATGCCGAGGCCGATCCAGTAGTACAGCGAGTTGCTCTCGGCGCCCGCCGCGGCGTCGTCGCCGCCGCTCAGCAGCCCCGCGGCCGTGAACGCTGCGAGCGTCGCGTTCTGGTGGCGCAGCGGGAGCTTCATGGAGCTCTTCCTGAGCTGGCGCGAGCGAGCGATCCGGGAAATGAGATTTTGCGAGATTTTGCGAGGAATGAGGTGCGTAAAGAGAGGTGGTGAACCTGCATTGACGAACTCGGCAAGTTTGGTGTCACTTGCGAGCAGTCGCTATCTATGATTGATAGGGTATGTGGGATCTTGGGAGGCTGAAAGTACGTCGAGATTGTATCGAGAAGGAGAATATAGAGGTACAGCGAAGATAAAAAGGGGTAACGCAAAAGTGGCACGAGGATCATTCACCCGTGAGAAGGACCGCGGTGCATCGCCGTGTTTGGTTGCGACGGCCGAGTGATCTCCACCACCTTCCTGACGCACCGCGCGCCTCTCATCAACGTCACCGCCAGAGCGGCAGAGCGCCACGCGCGATATGCGCGGCCGCCGATCTCATGTGCGAGTGACCCCTCGAAGCCAATGGCGGCGACGCCTCTTCGGGCTCGAGCGCTCATGAGAAGCCGCTTGGTCACGACGCCAGCGGAGGCGCCACACAGCACACTCACACACGCGGGCTGCGGTCCGATCGAGGGCATGGACGATGGTGCGAGGCTCCTCATGGGCGACGATACTCGAGTATCCTCATGCCGTGACTTCCTTCCCGCACCTTCTGGTGTGGCTCGAATTAGCTCTCGGGTCTCAGCGTGCGCGAGGCACGTCAGGTGCCGCAGGTCCGCGATCGGGACGCCGTCGAGGACCTCGGTTCCGATTCCTGGAGCGCTCGCTGCGATGACCGCGGTCGCCGCCGTGGAGCGTGACCAGCGCGGGCGGTGTCCGCGCACCCGGGAACGCAGCTGGAAGCTCCGGCTCGTGGCCGCGTGGAGAGAGCAGAAGGAGATCGAGCGGAAGCGCCAGCGCATCGGCCGCATCCGCCTGCCGTCGCTCTGGTTCCGAGCAGTCTGGATCGTCGTCTTCGTCGTGCGGCTCGTGATGTTCTGCTACATGCTCGGACTCGGTCTCGCGTACTGGTTCATGGCGTCTCCAGTTCTCGCGAGCACACGCAGCGCGTACGACCTGCCTGGATCACGCGCCTTCTCCGCGATCAGCGTCTTCCTCTGCGCGGGCGCCGCCGTGTACGCCGTGCAGCTGTATCAGATGCTGCGGTTCTCGATCAAGCAGCGTCGACTGGCGTTCCGGTCGCAGTCGCCACCACTGGAGCGAGCGTTCGTCCAGCAGCGACACTCGCTCCTGCGCTCAGGGTGGAGCTCCTGCGCGTCGCTGTACAGCCAGGTGCTCGGACCGAAGGGGCTGCTGGGCATCGAGCACCCGTTCTTCCCCCAGGTCCTCGTGCTGCGGGAACTGAGCGAGATCCTGCTCCAGGGCTACCAGACCTACACGCTGACCACGTCCGTGCCGAGACGCTGGATCAGCGACCTCGCGGCGGCGCTGCTCGTGCTCAACTGCTGGTCGACGCTGCTCGTCCACGCGCTCGGCCCCAAGTCGCTGACAGCGCAGCGCGCGCTCTGCCTCGCAGTCGACACGGCGCTGGACTTCGGCTGGTCGGTGGCGATCCCAGTCTGCATCGTCGCCCCGTACGTCGCAGCGTACGACCCCGTCCTGCGCGCCTTCCCGGACCACCTCCTGGCCGACTACCGCTGGCAGCTGAGCTGGGAGATGGACATCCAGCAAGTGTGCATCACGTCCGTGCTCGACTTCGTGTCGTCGCTGCTGCCGTGCGCCAGCATCCTGCTCACGAGCCGCTCGATCACGCGGATCATCGACGAGAAGCAAGCGAGGGTCCTTCCCGAGCGCTCGCTGCCGACGCTGAGCAAGCATGACGGCGTCCGGCGTCCCGACCCGACCCAGCTCATCACGCCTGCGCCAGCTGTCGTGCGTTCTCGATCACGCTCGAGCACGAGTCGGTCTCGCAACCTCTCGATCACCGCGACGCTCTTGAGCATCGGAGGCAGGATCCGCAGCGGGAGCATCCGTCGAAGCGCTCATGCTCCTGGTCTCCACCGTCGCCGGCGCGAACAGATCGGCAGCCACCTCGCGTTCTTCGTCGCCCTCGGGCTCCTCATCATCGGCGTGCACGTGTACGCAGTCGCAGTCGCCGACGACCACAGCGTCATCTCCGGCTGCGTCGTGCACGTCCGCCCGTGGTTCACGCGGCGCCACGAGTGCGTGTACGCGAACGTCAACTGCGCGAACGACGGCGACGATCGGCCGGAGCTGACGGCGCGCTTGGCCGCGCTACAGCCGCGCGCGCTGCGCTACCTCGTGATCGCGCACGCGTCGCGCCTCACGGTCCCGCGCGCCGTCACACGGTTCCCGAACCTGCGGATGATGGAGATCTACAACTCGACGGTTGTCGAGTGGCCACTCGACGCTGCGATCGCTGCGCGCACTCAGCCGCAGCTGCGGCGCCTCGGACTCATCCGCACGAACCTGTCACGGCTGCCGGATGCGCTCGTGGCGCACGAGGCGCCGTTCGTGTTCGTGAACCTCGTGGCCACGAACCTCACGACGGTGCCCGACGCCGCGCTCGCGAGCTGGCGCGCGCTGCGCTACTTCAACATGGAGCACGGGCGCCTGCGCGCGCTGCCGCCGGCGATCGCGGCCATGGCGGCGCTGCAGCGCCTCTCGGTGTGCGACAACGAGATCGCAGAGCTGCCACCAGCGCTGCCCGGCGCCTACACGGTGCTCAACGTCGCGCGCAACCCGCTGCGCGCGCTGCCGGAGACGCTGCGCGACGTCTCGCGCCTGCGGCTGCTGACGTTCGAGCGCACGTGCGTGGCGGTGGCGCCGTCGTGGCTCGCGGACGCCGTCGTGGCGCACGGAGGGAGGCTCACGGTCGCGGGCGTGGGCAGTCCGCTCTGCGCTTATGGTGGTGGTGCCAATGTGACCACTGCGTGCGCGACACCGAGCCGCTACGTCGACGGCCACTACCTGCTCGCAGCCGTGGCGCGCTTCATGCCAGTCGCCGACAGCCTGTGACTACCAGCTCTTCAGGCCCTCTCGGGATCATATAAGCGCCCTACAAAGCAGCAACAGCAGCAGCGTCCAGAAGCACTCGACGCACAGCTCCATGAGCGCCTCCGGACGCTTGAACTCGCCGAGCTTGGTGACCACACTGGCGTTCACGAGCACGGACGGGATCGCGAACGCCGAGTTGAGCGCGTCGAGCTCGTAGAACTTGAGGTCG
>JAASFH010000925.1:0-10880 GCA_023333695.1 Globisporangium yorkense
CTGAGCCGAGATCGACGCCTCGTGCTCAAGACAAACGGAGTGGAAGTCTCGTTGGAAGCAACAGCGCTCTTCTACTAACTGCCGCATGCAGCGCTAGTGTCCGAGACCTTGCGCTTGAGGCATTGATGCGCATCAACCGCCTGGTTGAAGTGACCAATCTGAACACCTATCTGATCTCAATTCTGAGTGCATTCTCGTGCGCAGATCCCATGGTTCTAAAATCCCCACCAAAACCGCAGATTAGATCATGCTCCGCGACCTGTTGCCTGGAGCGGCGCTGCTGCTGCTGCTCGCGCAAGTGCTGCCGCGCGCGACGCTCATCTGGCGCGCCAAGCGGCGATCAGCTGCGCGTGGTGCCGCGGTGCTGCTGGCCGCGCGCTTCCACGCCCCGCTGTACGCGCTGAGCGGTGCGCTGCTGCTGCTGCGCATGCTGCTGCTGATAGCGACGGCGCTCCCGACCGAGAGTGACGCGCACTGGCACCGGTTCGCGCTGCTGTGGCTGGCGGAAGCGCCCGGCGCGGCTCTCGCGGCGCTCTACGCGCACCTGGCACTCTTCTTCGCGTCGGTGGCGCACTCACAGAGGTGGCCGACGAGTAGCAGCGGCTGCGGGTGGCTCGCAGTCGCGTACGCGGGCTTCTGCGCGCTGCTCCTGCTACTTGCGACGCTCTTCGCGGGTCTGCGGAGCGCGTTGACACAGTTGCGGGCGAGTCACCGCCGCCGCCGCCATGGCGATTTGGAGATTCAGCAGCTCGCGAGTGCGCGCGCGACGTACACAGCGCTCGTGTGGACGGCGCTCGCGCTACTGCTGCTCAAATACCAGGCCAAGTGCACGCAGTTTCTCTGGCGCGAGCGCCGCCAGCACCGCCTACGCGCTTTGAACGCGAGCGCGCTGCACGCGGTGGCAGTCTGCAGCACGCTGCTGGCGCTGCTGCTGCTGGCGCGCGCCATGCTCATGCTGTTCGTGTTCAGCACCTCGTTCGCGCTGATCTACACCGGAGCGTCGTCGCTGTGGAGTCAAGTGCTGGTCGAGGACGTCGGCTGGGAGCTCGCGACCATCAGCGTTCTCTTCTATATGTTGCGCAAGGTCCCGATCGCGTACGAGCCGAGACGATCCGTCTTCACGGCTGCGACCGCCCACGACCAAGTCGAGAGCGTGTCGTACCACTTCCACGTCCCAAAGCTATCCGAGATCGTCGAGGACTTCGTCGTCACCACGAGTCACTCGCTGCAGCAGCGTGCGCGTCTCGAGCGGTACGATGGTCTCTTCTTCGACGACGAGAGCGTCAGTCACCAAGAAAGCTGCAAGTGCTGCGGGCGAAGAGCTGGCGAATGTGAGTGCGACGACAGCACCAGTGACAAGAGGCTACTGAGTCGTGCGCTGTTGGCTGATGAGTATCCCGTCGGCCCCGGCCTTGCAAGTCGCGTTGATGGAGATGATGGCGATGGGGAGAACGCATTCATCCCTCTGTACTATGGCTAATAGAGTCACGAAACCTCGTCTCTCGTGCAGCTCTCTCGTCTGGCGTCAGTCCAGACTCGCGGTCGCACAGTTGAGAGTCGACATGCTCACCTGCTCACAGTTCAAGCTTTCCTCCGAGGCGCTCAAGATCGAGATCGCAACTTCGCCGGCTTTTACGACGAGAACATGCCGAAGGAGTCTTTGCCGAGCCTGTCAAAGGCAGCGCTCGGCATTAGGTGCGTGTATCCCGGCTGCACATACGTAGGCCTCTCTGGCAACTTCAAGAAGCACGCGATAGCAAAGCATCTCGACAAGAGCCCGGATCGATACACCGTCGAGTTTCGGCATCAGTACGAGCGCAGGCGTGGGGACACAAATGAGTCGGAGCTCATCCGAGAACTCGTGCAGGAGATGCAGTCTCTCCGGGCTGAGATAAGAGAGGCGAGAGCGAAGCTCGAAGAACTGGTGCGGCGCACGAGCAACAGTGACGCTCACCTGAATGTAATCAGCGGCGCGAAGACCACGTTGCTGGACGACCGCCTGGATCACTCGGAAGCAGACGAATGGGATGCTGAGACCGCTGAAGATGGCGAAGATGTCCCGCCGAAGCCGACCGTGGCTGCTCAGAGGTGGCTCGCTGCTTTGGCTAGGCTGAAGAGGTGGCTGTGGGGAGAGTGAATCCAGTCGTGAGCGACTGCAGTGTCCGTGGCAGGGACTAAGACAGAAGAAGATGAAGCACGCGAGGTGCTGGAGAGCATGGCAGCCCGGCAAAGCAGAGGTGGTGCAAGTAGTTGTCTACGGTAAGAAGTGAGCGATGAACACATTCGCCATGTCACGGAGGATCACCACAACAAATGTGAATCTGTAAACAGATCGGATCTTATGCCCTCGCGCCTTTTCAAGATCGCATCTATTTTTATGCCGACCTTTCACAAGAAGCTCAGCTCGGCTCAAATACAAGCCTCCTCCGCCCACACCACCACCACTGCGCGTGGCGCACTCCTTCGTTTCGGCGCTCTCCGCGCGCGCACCCGTCAACCTCCGATCGCTGCTGATTACGCGGTCGCTGCATGGCGTCGCTCTTCCCGTTCGCCGTCGCGCAGCCGAAGCGCAAGATGTCGGGGGCCGCAGTTGCGATCGCGCGGGACCTTCGACCGGCGCCCGGCACCAACACTCACGGGCGGTGGTGGCTCTGCTCGCTGGCCCGGGGCGTCGATGCACGCGAGGTGCTGGGCTTCGTGGGCTGGAAGCTCCTCGCGCTGCTCGTGGTCGTGCTCGCGGTCGGCGACTGGATCTTCTTCTTCAAGCGCGTCGTGGAGCCGCGCGACACGCAGAGCGGCGCGCTCTGGGGCGTGCTCACGCTCGCGCTGCTCTACCTCCGGCGCGCGATGCGTGCGCGGTGCGGCGCTGACGTGCGCGCACTCGCCGACCACCTCGAGATCTTCATCGCCGTGTCGCTCGCCATGGTCTTCTCCACCAACATCGCGTTCTACCTGCACGCGCCGGCGAGCGCGCCGCTACGCGACCTCGGCTTCATGCTCGTGCCGGAGCAGGCGATCGACTCCAAGTGGCGCCCGCTCAGCGACGTGCTCACGGCGGTCGTGCCCGTGCTCGGGCTACTGCAGACGCTCTTCATGACGCGCGAGAACCGCTGTCGCGTCATCGCCACGTTCTTCCGCGTCGCCTCCGTCTCGTACGCGCTGCGCATGGTCACGGTCTCGCTCACGTCGCTGCCCGGCCCGGCGCCACACTGCCGCTCGGGCAGCGCGCTCTATGCGCCGCCGCAGACCTGGATCGACATCGTCACGCGCGTCGGCCCCATGTACGGCCAGTTCAACTCGTGCGGCGACCTCATCTTCTCGGGCCACATGGCGTACACGAACAGCGCGTTGCTGCTCTACCTGCGCACGATGGACCGGTACTTCCCGCGCTTCTCGCGCCTACGATGGCTCGCCGGTATGGCGTTCCTGCTCACGCTCGCGACACTCTGCGTGGCCGGGCGGAAGCACTACACTGTGGACGTGGTGCTCGGCGTCATCGTCTCGTCGCTCGTGTACTTCCACTTCGAGTACTCGTGGGTGCCGGCGTGCATGCATCCGCACCACGCGCAGCAGCAGCAGGTCGGCGTGGGGCTGGCGAGCAGCAGACGCACACTCATGGCCCCGTTCGGCCCCGTCGCGCCGTTCCATAGCTCGAAAGCTGAGGTCTTTGACGAAGACGGCGCCGACGACATGGAGCAGCAGCGCAGTGGCGGCAGCGAAGGTGATGGCGCGAATGAGGGGCTGCTCTACCGCATTGGCAACAGCCAGCAGCAGACGACCGTGGACTTCATCTGCTGAGAGCTCTGGAGCAAGACGCACACCTTCGTCTCTTCCTTCACAATGTACAATCACCTACCAACTACTGTAGTCGATCTATCGAAGCAGGAACGGGTACGGCGACATGTTGTAGCGGCTGAGCTCCGCGGCGGGCAGCTCTTCGAGCGCGACCTCGAGGGCGCCGAGGCTCGAGCACGACGCGAGTCGCCGGAGCGCAGCGCACACCGGGAGTGCGTGGCGCACGAGGCGCTGGTAGATAAATAGGTGCACGGGCGTCGCGTCCTGCAGCATCTTGACGCACGCGCCTTCCGCCTCCGGCGCGCCGCCGTCGGAGATCGCCGTGCGCGAGTCCTGGCAGCACGGGATCTGCGTCGCGATCATTCGGCAGAGCAGGCCGCCGTCCGCGCTCACAGTCTCCTCCTTGCGGTCCGCAGTGAGGTCGAACTGCAGCAGGTGCGTCGTCATGTTCAGCTGCTGGGCCGCGTCGAGCGCCTGCCCCCACGTCGCGAGACTCAGCGTCTCGTACGCCTTCTGCGAGACGCCAAGCGGCACCGTCAGCTGCCCGTACGCGTCCACCATCGTCACGAGCCGACCTTGCAGCGTGCCCAGCGTGTAGCGGTACGGGAGCGGATCGTTCAGGAACGCCGCCAGCGACGCCACCTGCAAGTCGTACTGCAGTCCGTAGAGCGACGGCGCCGCGCGGAATTTGGTCAGCGGGTGCGCCGCTGTCGTGAGGTAGTGGTAAAGCCGCTGCAACCACGCCACGATCTGAGACTTGGTATCCTCCGGCAGCTGCGCCGTGGTCTGCACCTGCGGGTAGAACAGCATGCGCATCGCGTCGAGCAGAAGCGGGAGCACCGCCGTGTGCCGGATCCCGCTCGCCTCGCCGACCCAGTACGCGCTGTCTCCAGTCTGCACACCGGCGTGCGAGAGATCCGCAAAGTCCAAGAGCGTCTCCATCGCCGTCGTCGCGTTCACGCACCAGGCTTCGAGCACCGCGAGCGCTTTCTCCGCGAACCGCGCCTCGCCCGTGACCTGCCACGCCAGCGCCAGCGCCGTCGTGTTGTACGCCATGTACTTGATGAGCTGTGCGTCGTCGTGCGCGTCGGGCTTATCGACGTAGTTCGAGAACACGTTCGTGTGGTTGAACAAGCCCAGTGCCTCGTTGGTCGTGACCGTCCAGGGCTCCTGCACGTGCACGACGAGCGCCTTGACCGCATCTTGCATGAGCAGCCGGAGCTTGCCTCTCGACCCTTTCTTGACGTACAGCAACTGCATCTCTCGCAGCGCTTGATCGTCGAACACTCGCAGGCTCGCGTTCGAGAACGCGAACACCTCGTGCATCACCCGCGCCTCGAGACCGTGGAGCACGCTGATGACCGCTTCACCACGCTTGAGCTCGCGCCAGTACGCCGCTCCCTGGTGCTCTGCCTCGAGACCCGGGACGCCAGAGTACAGTCGCACGACGTACCCGGTCTGGGGCACCGTCACGCCGTCGATGTCGCTCGAGATGTTCTCGAACGTGCGCTTGCGCTCCCACGCGCTCCACCCCCACTCGGACCACACGCCCGGGACCTTAAGCCGTACGAGCAGCGCCACCTTGTCGCGCTTGCCGTACCGGAAGCGCTCGTCGAAGCGCTCGCGCGCGTCCTCGCGGAAGATCAGTTGCGGCTCCTCCCACGGGTTCGCCTGGTACTCAGGCGTCAAGAGCACGTCGTTCTCCTGCGTGAGGCGGTCCATGGGAGTGAGGAAGTACTTGAGCTGGTGCGGGTCGTCCACCGCCGCCGTGAGCCGGTCCTGGTACGCCAGGTCGCTCTTGATGCGGCGCCACGCCTCGTTCCGCAGGAAGCTGTTCTGGTCCCACGGCAGGATCCAGCGCGCGCCGAGCCGCCTCCCGATCGCGAGCATTTCGTTGCGCGCCGCGTTCACGCTCAGCGCGTACAGGTTCTTGGCGTCCAGGATCTCGTTCTGCTCCTGCACGCTGCCCCACTCGCCCCTCTCCTCCGCCGGCAGCGGCACGGCGTGCACGCGGTCCACGCCTTCGTCCTCGACTACGACGCGATACGGGCGCTGCGCGTACGCAGCCAGCTCGAACGGGATCTCGGTGAACGGCGCGTCGAACTCGCGCAGCAGCGCCTTGATCTGCGCGAGCACCGCTGGGTCCACGATGCGGTTGATGACCCAGTGCCGCGCGAGCTCGGTCGCGTCCTCCAGCTGCTCGTGCTCCAGCACGAAGCGCAGGTTCTGGAGCGTGCGCGCCGGGTCGTGGCGCGGCGGCAGCGCGTTGCCGATCACGCGCAGCAGCGCATATCGGACCGGCGCCGCGTCGCCGCCACCGCTGCCGCCGCCTATCGAGCGCAGCTCGTTCTTCTTCTGCTTACTATCGGCTATGGCGGGACTCTCCCTGTCGCTGCTGTCGTCGGTGGCGTTACTATCTTGCTGCGGATCCTCGTCGCGGTGCACGAGCACGGGCACGACGGTGCGCGTGGCGCTGCGCAGCAGCCCGGCGCCGCTCGTGAGGCTGCTGCGCGCGCCGCTGATCGAGCTGCGCCACACGCGCGAGAGCGACGTGCTGCGCGCCGTGAGCACCAGCGACGCCAGCCCGAACACGAAGATCACGCCGAGCGCCAAGCGCAGCCCGGAGCGCCGTGCACGCGTCACCACCGAGCGCAGCAGCTTCTTGGCTGGCGTCTGCGGCGGCGACGGCGCGTCATCCGCTGACACGTCCTCGAGCTGCAGCTGCGGGAGCGACGCGTCACCGCCGGTCACCACCACGAGGCTCGGAGCCGTGACGGCGGCGGCGGCGGTCGCGGGCGGCGGCGCCGGCGCCACGCTGCCGTCAGCGACCTGCACCATCTTGGGGAATGAATGCTTCCACTCTTTATCGATTGTGTGAATTCGCACTTTAGTGGATACATGAAACCGCAGATCCGACTTGGCGCGCGCTGATTGGCTAGCTGACGATACTACCACGGATCAGTATCCGGACGTATCCGGACAGAGCCTCAAAGCGCCGAGAGCTTGATGGCCTGCTGCAGCGTGTACACCTTGCCCGGTGCGAGGTGCTGCTGCGCGCTCACGCGGCCCGGCTCGACGCAGACCATGGAGAGGTACTCGTCGTCGCCGAAGTCGCTCATGGCCTGCGCCTTCTCGGCCCACGGGTTCCACACCACAGCGTCGCTCGGCTGCGGCTCGCCGTCCACGAACGCAGCCTTGTCGATCGTCACGACGCGGCTCGCGCCGTCTGCGCCGCGGATGCGCACCACGAGCTGCGCCGGCGCGTCCGCGTACACGCTGTCGGTCTCCTTCTCGAACGTCAGCGCCGCGCGCTCCTCCGTGGCGGCGCCGCCCGTCACCTTGTCAAAGTACTGGAGCCCGCGCAGCCCCTCGACCTGCACGCCGCCGTCGCGCACGTCGTCCACCGCCAGGTACGTGTGCAGCAGTGCATGGAACGCCGCGTCCACGCTCGACGTGTTGCGAACGTGCAGCGCCGTGACGAGCGCGCGCGGGTAGAGCTTCACCTCGAACGTGAGCGCGAAGTCGACGGGCCACACGGCGCGCGTGGCGTCGTCCGACGCGAGCGCGAAGGTCGCGACGGTCGGTGTGTCTTCGTCGGCGCCCGCGCTCTCGCTGAGCTGCGACAGCGTCCACTTGGTCGAGGTGCGCACGATCCCGTGGTTCGGGAACCCCGCGGCGCTGCCGAACACCGGGAAGACGAGCGGGATGCCGCCGCGGATGGGCTTGCTGCCGTCCAGCGCCGCGCGCTGCGACACGAAGAGCACGTTGCGCGCCGGCGCGTCGGCCGTGAAGAAGCCCGTGACCGTCGCGCCGAAGAGGTGCACGTGCGCGCGCGCGCCCGACGGGTGCGTGAGTTCCGCCACCTGCTGCTGCTGCTGCGTCATCCTGGAGGAGGGAGCTGGTGGGGAGGAGGAGGAAGATCGCTTCGAGGTCGAGATAGGGCGAATCGACGAATGCGACAGGAGGAGGACCCACGCAAGATGCGATAGTGATAAAAGCTAGGGAGCATCATCGCTGCAAAATCGAGAGCGAAACCCTACGCAGCATGGCGTTCTGGCGACCTGGCGCCGCGCTGCATGACGCCGCCGGCGACGACGACGCGGAGCAGCCGGCCGTGCGCTTCAACCCGCTGCACCGTCTGCCGCTGCGGGCGCAGCGCGAGCGCCTCCCGGTGTTCGCGCACCGCACGGAGATCCTCTGGGCGGTGGAGCGCCATGCGACGACGGTTCTCGTGGGCGCCACGGGCTCCGGCAAGAGCACGCAGGTGCCGCAGTTCCTGCTGGAGGCCGGCTGGGCCGAGGGCGGACGCCTCGTCGCCTGCGCGCAGCCGCGCCGCGTGGCCGCCGTGACGCTCGCGACGCGCGTGGCGCAGGAGCGCGGGACGCCGCTGGGGGCGGAAGTGGGCTACGCCGTGCGCTTCGACGAGCGCGTCGACGCGCGCGCCACGCGCCTCAAGTTCCTCACGGACGGCGTGCTGCTGCGCGAGGCCATGCGCGACCCGCTGCTGGCGCGGTACTCGGTGGTGATGCTGGTACGTATGGGGTGAGGTTACTCCCATGGATACATGGTACTCATACCGTGCATGCAGGACGAGGCGCACGAGCGTAACCTGGAGACCGACCTGCTGCTCGGACTGCTCAAGAAGATCCAGCGCCGCCGCCCGGAGCTCCGCGTGATCATCGCGTCCGCGACGCTGCAGGTCGACACGTTCCTGCGCTTCTTCCGCGCCAAGAAGCGCAAGCTTCACTCTCCCGCTCCCACGCTCGGGGACGTCGTCGCAGTCTCCGTCGAAGGGCGGCAGTTCCCGGTCGACGTCGAGTATCTGCAGGCGCCGTGCGCCGACTACCTCCAGAAAGCCATCGACACGGTGCTGGCGATCGACGCGACCGAGCCCGCGGCCGGCGACATCCTCGTGTTCCTTCCCGGACAGGAAGAGATCGACTTGGTCGTGCGCGCGCTCAACGACCGCGCCGGCACGCACCTGCTGCCGCTGCCGTTCTACGCGACGCTGCCGACGCGGATGCAGGAGAGCGTGTTCCTCCCGCCGCCGCGCCACGTGCGCCGCAAAGTGATCGTCGCAACGACGATCGCCGAGACGTCCGTCACGATCGACGGCGTCGTCTTCGTCGTGGACTCGTGCTTCACCAAGCTGGCGTTCTACAACCCGTTCTCGGGGGTCGAGTCGCTCGTCACGACTGCGGTGTCCCGCGCCTCGGCCAAGCAGCGCGCGGGGCGAGCAGGGCGCGTGAGGCCGGGCAAGTGCTTCCGGCTGTGCACGCAGGAGCACTTCCGGACGCAGCTTGCGAAGGAGACGGTCCCGCAGATCCAGCGGACGAACCTCGCGACCGTGGCGCTGTACTTGCTGAGCATGGGCATCCAGGACCTCGCGCACTTCGAGTTCGTCTCGCCGCCGTCGCCTGAGGCGCTCATCCGCGCGCTCGAGCTGCTGTACTCGCTCGGCGCGATCAACAATTCGTGCCGCCTCGTCGAGCCGCTGGGCACGCAGATCGCCGAGTTCCCGGTCGAGCCGACGCTCGCGAGAGTGCTGCTGGCATCGTTGCAGTACGGCTGCGCGGAGCAGGTGCTGAGTATCGCGAGCGTGCTGTCGGTTGGTGACGTGTTCGTGAGCGCGCGCGGCTCGAAAGAGCGGAAGGAGAAGATCGTGGGCGCCATGGGCGTGTTCGCGGATCCGGACGGCGACCACCTGACGTATCTCAAGATCTACGACGAGTTCGTGGCGAACGGCAAGCGCCGGGACTGGTGCGACGAGTTCATGCTGAGCCACGTCGCGCTCGTTCGCGCTGCGGAGATCCGCCGCCATCTCAAGAAGTACGTGGACCGCTTCAAAGTGCTGAGCGACCTCCAGAGCGAACGAGCAGCCGTCATGGCTGAAGACGGCGACACTGAGTCGATCCTCAAGTGCTTCGTGAGCGGGTACTTTGCGAACGCGGCGAAGCTGCACCCGGATGGGTCGTACCGCACTGTCCGCGAGAAGCGGGTGGTGCAGATCCACCCGACGTCCGTGTACTACCACATGGGCAGGTCTCCCGACTGGGTAATCTTCCACCAGAGCGTGCTCACGACGGACGAGTACGTCCGCGCCATCGCCAAGATCGATCCGCGGTGGCTCGTGGCGATCGCGCCGGACTTCTACCGCACGAAGGATGTGAGCAGCGCGCTGTCTGGCAGTTCGGGGACGCTCGGACTGCCGCAGCAGCGCAAGCCCCAGACATCGTCCTCCAAGGCATCACAGGAGGCGAAGAAGAGCTCGGCCAGCGAGGCTCCTGCTGCAGCTGCTGACGGCCGCATCCTGTTCCGGAAGCCAGCAGCCAAGAAGGCGTCGACGCTACCGGTGCACATCGGGAAGAGCAAAGGCGGACTTCGCTCGCAGTTCTAACAGAGTAAGCACGAACTCAAGAGATCCGCCATCCACTCGATACCAGGCGGTGCTAGGGTACTGCCAGACACCGCGCACGAACACAGCAACAGCGAACGTCAAGCGCAAACCTGTTCCACATCGACTCACTTACACTGCGCTTCCACTACCTTTGTGACCGTCATCGGTGTCAACATGCATCGAGCGCCTTCACTGCGCTCCCTCATCGCCCTCAGTCCTCACTTCGCCACGTGCTTCACTTCGCCACGTGCTTCAGATCGCCCTCCACCTCGCGCTCCTTCGCCTTCGCCGACTGGCACGCGCTGCAGTCGCAGTTCGGCGGGCACTGCTCCTTCGCCTTGCAGTCGCGACAGTTGCAGTTCGCGCCACACTGCTGCTTGCTCGCAGTCGCGGGTCCCTCCGAAGCGTTGCATCTGGGACACGAGCATCCCGGTGCGCACGGCTTGTTCGCCGCGCAATTGTTGCAGGTGCAGCCTGCCCCACAGTGCTTGGCACTTGTGTCAGACACTGCCTTGTGCTTCTCACCCTTCGCACTGCCATGTTCGGCCGCCTTGAGCTCCTTCGTCTTCTTCTCCTGCGCCTGACCGAACGGCGTGCTGCGCCAGAGTGTCTCGAACTCCTCAGGCGTCCCCTTCGAGCACAGCGTGCGATGCTCGCCCTCGTCGTCGCGGTGCTTGCGGTTCCACAC
>JAASFH010000926.1:0-10879 GCA_023333695.1 Globisporangium yorkense
GATGAAAAGAACTTTGAAAAGAGAGAGAGAGAGAGAGAGACCATCAGCCCCTAGTTGTTATGCAAGACTCTCGTGGCAAACTCCACACAACTCTGCCGTATGCGAAATGAGCGCACTCACCGATGGTTCCGAGCGTCTGCAGGCTCAGGTTGAAGTAGTACCGCGCTTCTGCGTGGTGGTTGGGATAGTCAATCCTGAGTGGTTGCCACACCTCGCGTGAGTTCGCAGAGCCAACTCCACAGACGCAACGCGTACTCACCCGTTGCAGCCCGCGAAGAGCAGCGCGAAGAGCCCGACGACGAGAATGTACGAGGTGACAAAGAGTGCGAGCAGCTGCGACCAGCTGAGGATCACAAGGTGGTACAGGTGGCCGCCCGAGAGCCCGCAGAGCGTCCAGTGCTTGTACTTGACGACCGGCAGGCGCGGCCGCAGCAGGCGCTCGCCCGAGCTCGCGGCCGCTGCGTCCACCGTCGTGCCCTGCCACACGTTCAGCTCACAGAGCCCGTCGCTGCGCGGCTTCTCCAGGCACGCGCACGGCCCGCGGCGGCCGCGCGGCAGCGACGGCTTGTGCTCCAGCACTCCACGGCGCTTGGAAGGCGCCATTGCTCGAGACGAAGTGCCTTGGGAATCTGTGAAAATTATCAACTGGCGGACTGGCTATTGAACATCCAGTATGTGAGTCAGGGTTGTTGGTGTGATCAATGATGGCCGCTCTCAGGAAATCGACACCACAAGATCGACAACACACACACGTGGACACTTGTCTTTCAAAATCTGAACGCCTAGAGCTAGAAGAGCTTCTTGGCGAAGCTCACCTTCTTCTTCTCTGGGAGTCCCTCGAGCTGCGGGCGGCGAGAGACCGGCGCCTTCCCGGCGCTGCTCGGCGACTCGCGGTAGCTGCGCATCGTCGACACGCGTCCACCCCGCTCCCCGCCGCCGCGAGACAACGGCGGGCCGCTGGCGAATCTAGCTGGCCGCGTCCTCGGAGGGTTTGTGCGCACAAAATCTCGCACAACCTGGTCGAGGTGCGGGTTCTGCTTCTGCAAGAACGGGTCTTCGGTCGAGATCGCGCGGATGCTGTCGGTTGGCTCGAACCGGAACTTCTTCTCCCACTTCTTGTGCTTCTTCAGGATCTGGTGCGCCGTGCTGCCTTGAATGCGGTCCTGTGTTGTAAGCAACAGGTGCACCGCTTTGTTAGGTACCCAGCCCATCAAAGAAAGCACGCCGGACTCTCGCACACTACGAGCTTACCTTCTCCAGCGTGTTGAGGATATCGACTGCGATAGCGCGAATCAGCTGCGGCTCTTTCACAGTACCGAGTGATTCCGGGTTCTCAAGGATGTTGAGCAAGTACCCAAACAGATCCAGGCGACTCGCGACGAACACGATCCCGCTCGACGAGTCGCGGTCGCCATGCTCCGGGTACAGCTGAATAATCCGGCGCATGATCTCCAGAACATACGCGCTCTCGTAGTGCAGCGCTCCCCGTTTGAACGGGTTGATCGCCGACATCAAGCACGTCAGCGCTGTTGAGACAAGTGGCTGCAGCGCAGCCACACACGCTCTCGATAGCGTGAACACGCGCAGCACTCGGACGACGTTCACGACGCAGGGCTCCGCGGACTGGTGACGCACTGCTTCGTTGAGGAAGTTGCAGCAGTACTCAGGGAACTTCAGATTCGCCACATCCTCGAGCACCCACGGATTCACCTTTCACAACCAACACGCAGAGCTAACGTCAGCTTGCTTGCACTCGAAACAACCAGATCCCCTCAATGCAAACAGCTATCGTACCTGGGCTGCACAAACCAGGCACGAAGTCGCAAGGTCGAGCAGCTCGAACCCGCGCTGTGCTGTCGCGTCGTCGTCCGGACTCATCGTCTGACGGAGTGTCGATGTGATGTGCGCGAGCTCTCGAATGAGAATCTCAAATTCTTCCCACAAGCACGTCACGAAGAACCTGGAGCGGAATCGCAGATACCACCAAGACGAGCTGTGAGCTACGAACGATTGAGCAACAGCCTCCAAGTGGAATACGTACAGAGGATCGTGGAGCTCGAAGGTCGGGTTCTTCAAGTACAGTGGGAGGTGGACATTTCCTGCGATCGGATACGGGCTGATGCTGAAGTAGTCCACGACGAACTTGTTGGCAATCGAACTGGCAGCCGCATTATCGCTCTCGCTCTCCGAAAGCGAGGGAGACGAATAGTACGAGTTCAAAAAGCTCGTCACGTGGTCCTTCAGGAAGCTGCGGAACTCGTCGTTCCATACCAGCTCTGGGTTCTCATGATCGCTCTGATAGTCACATCAAACGTGTTAGTATCCCAAACCAGCTTGAACCTGCAAGTCATCACTCCATCGTACCTTGAAGTACTCGATGAAGGTCTCCGGATGCTTCACCAGTTGATGCACTATCGTCACCGGGAAGATGTCGATCAAGGCATCCTCCGCCTTCTTGCCCAGCAGCGCGTCGCTCTTCCCGATCTCAGCGAGGATATGTACACATGGCTGCTGGAGGTGTTGCGCATCCGCGAAGTCCTCTTCCGTGATAAAGTCCTCGATGAGCAACATCCACGCGATGAACTCGATGTAGCAGCCAGACTGCAGAATCTCCGAGACAAACTCTGACCGCGCGCCATGTGCGCACAGGTTCCGAATAATCCCGAGCGCATCAGGACCGACTGGCTTGCTCAAGTGCACGATCTCGATCAAGATGTCGCAGATCCCCAGCTCCACCGATGCTTTCCCGAATGCGTCCACGCACGAGAGCGACTCCAGAATCGCGAGACAGTGGTCTCGACTGGGCTGGTACAGATCGACCGGGAACACAATGCTCTTCTCCGAATCACTCGCTTCGTGAACCTCGTTGTCTGGCGGGAAGAGAAGGCGCAAGATCATCTTGATCAGCCCGACATCAGCGACGATGTTCTGCACGACAAATGCCGGGACGACGAAGCTGATCACGGCCAGACACTCGAGCGCAGTGACCCGAAAGTTCGTCTGGAGCTGCTCTTTCTCGATCCCCCAGCCGTAGTACGGCAATGGCGTCTCCCCATTCAAATATCCTTCTTGGTCCTCCGGAAGTGTGAGCTCGCCGTTGTCGATGAACGCAAACAGTTCTTTGAAGAACGACTTCGTCAGACCAAGCTCGGGAACTGGCGCCGCCACTGAACTCTCCTTGATGATCACGAAACTTGACATCAGCGTCTCGATGTACAGACCCCCAACGTTGAACATCTCCTTCAGGTGCTCGAACCGGAACCGGATCGCGTCGAGATACTCTTCGTGTACAGCAAGCGACGGCTCGAATGCCGCGCGTGGAGTCACGAAAGCACGCAGCTCACGCCGCATTGCTACGTTCCAAAAGAGTGTGTACGACTCGCAGTTCGAGTGGAAGATCTTGAGGTACTCGTGGTGGCTGTTCAGCTCGAGTAGTGCGGCGAGGTTAGGCGTCAGTAGAGAGTTTACCACCGCTCTCACACGTGCGTGCTTTGGTGAGCTCAACTCGCTTCCGTCTGGGAAGATTCCACCGAGTCGGCAAATGGCTCGCACTGCCATGATCGCGAGCAGGTTGTGAACTTCTTCTTCCACAGTCGAGTAGCCCTCGCGCGAATACGCGCCGCTTTGCAATCTCGCGCGAACCGTGGCGTCGTCGATGCCAGCGTTGTACTTGAAACACAGCATGATCAGCTGGTACAAGATGCCTCGTTGCAGCAACAGATCTTGGTTCAGTTCCACCACACACATGCGCGATACACCTGCATGTTGCATTCACAAACAAGTAACCAGGTTAGAAAGTGCCAAGATCACACACGGCCAACAACAGCCACAACGCGCGCACGACTTGACTTACCTTCGAGAACCTGCTGCGCGATCTTGGTTAAGAAGAACGACCGCTTGTGCGAGTGGTTCCACACCCACAGGAGCCGCACCATATCGACGATCAACGTTGTCGACTCCGATACCCACTCGCGACCGCGGGGCGACGCCAACAGGCCAGTGACGGTCTGCATGATGTATAGACAAATCTCGACGAGCTCGACGTTGTCGTCAACCGAGTCTTCAGCGATGATGTTGGCGCAGTAGTTGATAACTTTCTCGAGACGTCTGAGCCCAGGCTCGTCCAGCAGCAGATCTCCATTGTACGCTGAAACAGCGCATGTTTTTTGAAGCAACTCGGCTGCCAGCAGTGATATCTCCACTCGCTGCTCTTGTGTCGTGTTCGGAGGCGGAGTGCCCTCTGCTGAGCAGTGCGACAGCAGCAGCGAGATCAAGAGATCGTAGCAGTCGAACTTGTACGAGTTCAGCTCGTCCGGATATCGGTTGCACATCAGCACGAAGGTCCTCAGCAGTAGCAGGAGGTTGGTCGGGTCGTGTCCTTCCGAAAGTAAGCTTGGACGAGGGCACGTCAACACCCAGTACGCTTCTTTGAGGCTCTCCAATCTGAAGAAGCACACAAACGATACTCAGTTAGACAGTCAGCAATCCGTCCACGCAATCCACTTGCGTCCTCACCTCTGATCGTAGTCTGCCGACGAAAACACTTCCGCCTCCAACTCCATCGCTTTCTGCCGGAATCCTTCACGGATCACAGATACTCTTTCAAGACCGACGTCTGGGTTCAGACCCAAGTGTGTCGCCGCTTGCGCCGTATCGAATCGCGCGCTCCTTCTCCCAACTTCGGCGCGCCACTTAAACGACAGCTGGTGCATGAACTCGAGCGGGGCTTTCACAGGATAATCATTCGCAGCACAGAACCTGCCGAGGTACACGCCGCCGCACCACACATCGTCTTCCAGCTCGCTGAACGTCATCGGAGCCATGTGGCAAAACTTCCACTCGCTTGTGACATCTTCTTCCAACACCGTGATGAAGTCTTGGAGGTGGGCGAGGCAACTGTCTTGGAGGCGACGTCGCATTCGCTGACTCCAAACGACAGACGGCGAGTAAACCTCGCTGCAGAACACCTCGCTGAACTCGCGCGCAGATACAGCCGAGAGATGCTCGATCATGGAGTCTGGCAGAATCTCAGTGAGCGCACTCTTCCCGCCGAACCCGCTCTGATACAGATGTGTTGACTGCAAAAGTCCAGCGATCTCGACGAAGTTCCCAGAGTCTACGACGAACGCCATGAAGAACAACCCCCAGAAGAACAGCGACGACCGATTCGCAGCCCGCTCGTCCAGCGACCGAGTGATCGAAAGTTCGTCTGAGTACAGCAGCTCGAGCAGCACGGCGACCTTGTGGCACAACTGCGGAGTTTCGCGGCGCAGAAGAAGCGAAATGATCTTGCGCGTGTGGCCCCAAAGCACGCACTTGGCTTGAGGAGCAGGGAAGAGTCCGCCAGCTCCAGTCTCAGCACTTGTGACCGCGTTCGGGTGGCTGAGAAGCGAGTTGCTGCGCGCAGCAGCGAGCAGAATGCTGACAGCGTCGTGGGCCATCTGCAGCAGACTAATGCTGCCATTGATGCCGATCTCCCACCGAAGTTGCATGTTCTCCATCAACCTCGTCCGCGACATGGAATGCTGCGAGACGGGATCGCTGCGGCGGCGGACCCAGAACTGGCTCAGGTCCTTCGTCTTGCTTCTTGCCTGCTCTTCTTTGAAGTCGTCGACTGAGAGTGGACCGAAAGTGTCGCCATCGAAGCTTTCCAGTATCCACAGCTTCTCCGAGTCCGTGACCTTCGCCTCTCGGTTCAAAGTGTGCGCCATCTGCAGCATCTTCACAACCGTCTCGACACTGTTCTCGTGCAGCGCAAATCTCTTCGCATTCGGTCCGTAGAGACACAGCGCTCGCAAGGCTTGCCGAAGTCCCTCCAGGATTGAAGCGTGCACGGTCTCGGTCATGAGAGTCGTGAGGTAGTCGATCTCCTCGAAGTCCGTCGCATCCGTTGGGCTTGCGTGCGCGGCGCTCACGATCGTCAAGCTCTTTAAGCACAGAAGCGAGAGCTCCAGGTCGTTCCTGAACTCAGCTCGGATGTTCTCGCGAAGGATCCTCCGGTACAAAGACGCAATCACCAGCTTGGGGTCGCGAACTGGCACATCCTCGGGTGGGAGGGCAACGAAGCGGTCTTCCTCATCGGGCTGGTCTCGGTCGGTGACCGATACGGACGACTTTGGCGCGAGGTTGCTCAGGATGCGAACGTAGCAGCCTCCAATCACCAACTCACTCGCAAGTGAAGCATAGTGGACCTGGAAATCTTCGCAGTTCCAGAGAGCCTTCCCGTTCCCGTTGCTGACCTGGTGCTTGGAAAAGCGTTCAATCTCCGTGAACAGTGCGCGCCGAAGCTCCTCTCGAGTCGCTCGATTCCAAATCAAGTCCACTTCCTCGTGATCTCGGCTCAGCATGAAGAACAGCAGCCGAAAGTTCTCCTGTCGCCGGTTCAGCATCACGGAGTGTGACGAGCTCGCTTTCAATGCTTTGTTCGGGCGACGCGTCATCAGCTTCTCCGACTTCGACTTGAGGAGTGACCCAGAGATGAACCCAAGCGCGATGTCTCGTTTCCGGACTCTTGGCGCGCCATTGGATCCAGCAAAATGTGCTCGCGCGGAATCGCCATTGCGAGCCTTCGTGGTGGAGCTTTGCAGCTTCTGAAGCATCCGCGCTTTCGTGTGATTGTTCTCAATCTGCGTGTGCTGCTGCGACTCGCGGACAGTCGCACTGATCCACGAGACGGACGATCGGGAAGAGTCCGACAGCGACGATCGAGAGTGCGACACCGACTGGCGGCGTGAACCAGCGTGTATCAGCGACGGGCTGAGGTTGAGCTCACCCGCTGAGATCGATCGCGCATGCACACCTCGAGTCTGCGGTCCATCCGAGTCGGAAAAGCGTAGTTCGTCTGCCACCCCAAACAGCTCCTCCGGATTCGTCGAGTCGCTTAGGAACGACAGTCTGTTGTCTTCGTGGATATCATGGAAGCTCTCGCGCTCAAGCTCGAGTGCCTTGACCTCGAGATTGTCCAGTTCTTCGAGTTCGCTCGCAGACACAGCTGGCTCGCTCAAAAATGGGAGGAACCCGGCCGGAATCATGCGCGTTAGCAACCGCTTCGACGGAGCATGGTGGCTCATCCAGAGTGATATCAAGTATCGGCTGACGCATCGCTGGTCGTACGACGGGTCAAAGATCGCTTGGAAGAAATGACGCAGCACGATGCCTTCGACAAGCGCGGCATCACGGATTTGAGTCGCCACTGCCGGGTCGCACTCTTCCAACGTCGTCTTGAGGAGTAGTGTGCCTGCACATGATTCAGGTAAGCAGAAGATTAGCCGAAACACAGAACGAGTCACCTGCAACCGCTCAAAACTCTTGTACACGTACAAGCCTCGACGGTTGTGGCGCAGCGGGACTGGAACAGCACTTTGAGAAGCGTGCTGTAGCGCTTCGCGACTTCTTCCACAAGTGTCTGAAACTCCGCAGCGCCCGTCGTGGACTTTCGCGAGCACAGACACCCTTCGAGCGTCTGCAACAAGCCCATGATGACCAGCGGTCCCACTCGACGCGTGCCAGTGGATTCACGATCTTCTCGCCGAGATGGCCGCCGCTCGACGGCCACTCCATCCAGGTGGCTGATCAGTGATTGCACCAAGTACGAGTTCCCGAACAGCAGTCGCTTGTTGTACGCCTCGACTTCTTCACAGAACTGGATCGACGAGGTGTCCAAATCTGTTCGCAAAGGAGACCGATCAGTGAACAACACATCTTGAGCAGCAAACTATTGATCGTGCTTCAACGTACTGATCGAGGAGGGAATAACGTGGGCAGTCAGCTTCCGAAGCAGCAGCGTTGTCCAAAACACCGCGAACTCGTCTCCGTCTCGCAGCAGGTTTGTCAGCGAGTCCGCGATGTGACCGACTTGCGCCACCTCTCGAAAACCGTAGTACGAGGTCGAGATGCGGTAGAGCGTTTGAAGCAGGGTCACGGCTGAGCGCGACGGCAGCGGCTTCGATTTCGAGATGTAATACAGTTGCGCGCCGATCGGGCGAAGAGCGTCCGTGATCACGCCCTGCTTCGTGTTGTAAATCAGCCCACTTGTCGGTACATTCGCGTTGAACTCGGCCACGATTTCAATGAACCTACACATCAGTGAGTGCAGCGTTAAGCATCGAAACATCATACAACTCGGGAGAAGAGAGAGAGAGAGAAAGAGAGAGAGAGGGAGAGAGAGCGTCAGTGACTTACGCTTTGTCGCCCATCTTCTGGGAGCCGCCATGCTTCCCGACGGTAGCCATCCGCTGCAGAAAGCAAGTACCGATGGAGGAGTCCCCGAAGAACGATGTTGTCTCAGTTGCGTCTTCGACTGCGAAGAACGGCAGAAGTCGCAGTCCGCGCTCGTTCGCCCCAGAGCTAATGAGCAGTTCTGGGTTCTCGTTGCAGGTGACGCACAAGTCGTAGAGCGCAGCGAGCACTCCGTCTCGGTCAGACGACACGTACTTCCGCGTCTCGCCGTTGCTGAACTGGATCTCGAAGTCCTCGGGGCTTCTCTGCTGTCGCACGAGCACGCCGATCTTGCTGTACTCGATGCACGAGACAACTTCTCCGTCGCGGTCCAACTCCAGGAGGTGCTTCTCGTGCAGCGACAGCACGCGGTCCACCGGGTGCATGTACTTTGGTGTGAGTTTCTGCATGCTGAACTGAACGAAGGAGCTCCCGACACTCTTCCCGTACTCACTCCGCGCAGTCTTGATGCTCTCAGCCGTGCTACCTCGTTTCGAGTAGATCATGCACCCGATCGCCTCGGCTGCAGCCTGGATGCGCTGCAGGATCAGCGTGCGTTTGCCTTCGCAGTAGAACAGGCGATGGCGCCCCGAGTAACCAAATGCGAAGCCGTCGTTCGTGTCGCTGAGCGTCGTCAGGTGCTCCATGTCGACGTACAGGTACTTGGATCGCGGCGAGCCGTCGGGGAACGTGCAGATGACGCCATCCAGCGCGACTTCGAGTACGCAGCCGAGGTTGATGCCCTTGCGCGACCACTTGGTGCACGCGAACTGGTTCTCCGCCTTGGAGCGGCGCTGTAGCACCTGATCCTGTAGGCGGTAGAGGTCCGAGAGCAGCCGCGAGCGGAAGCGGCAGCGCAGCTTGAGCTGCTCGTCCTTCTTCGGTCCCTTGAGGTTGAGCGTGAAGCCCTGTCGTGATGCCAAGTGGTCAGTTGCATGCATCGCGGATGTGTGTAGCAACTAGTGCGACGTGGGTACCTCCGGGTCGCTCGCGTCCAATGTGACGCCCAGCAGCGCTTGGAAGGACCACGTGTTGGTGACCTCAAAGTCCTTCGGGTCGACGGTGCTGAAGCGCGTAGGCGCGATCGCCAGGATGCGCTCGTACTTGCCGCGCCAGGAGACCTTTACCACCTGGTACTTGGCTACGAAGTCCTCGATGGGCGTGCGCGCCAGGAATGACACTCGGTCGCGCGCCGACTGGTAGCGCACGCTGCCACTGTGGCTCGCGCTGCCGCTCGCGCTCTCGAGGTCCTCGCTCGTGGTCGTCGTGCGGAAGAGCAGCTGCGGGTCGTCGCGGCTGCGCGCGCG
The DNA here is from genome assembly GCA_023333695.1 of Globisporangium yorkense. Classification (NCBI taxonomy): domain Eukaryota; phylum Oomycota; class Peronosporomycetes; order Pythiales; family Pythiaceae; genus Globisporangium; species Globisporangium yorkense. Next base: position 9,525 of record JAASFH010000926.1, read on the forward strand.
CTCGTGGTGGTAGGGGGCGTCCGGCCGCCGCACGCTCGCGGCCGCTGCGGGCCGCGCCGCCATCGCCTCGTGAGCTGCTTGAGCAGTTGCGAGGTCCGGCGACGAATTCCGAACTGAAGACCTCTGCGCATCACACTTCGTTTCAAATGCAAGATTCCGGATCAATTCCGTTTATGCTTTCGATACTCCATATTAAAGTGGGAAAGCAGTGGGAATGTTTTCGTAAAAGTGAACTAACGTCACGAAAAACACAGACACACAATCACTCTTTGTGGCAGGATGAGCGCAACGAGAGAGCTGCTCCTGCGTGGCGCCGCGTGTGTGCGCCCGCCGCTGCTGCGCCTGCGCGTCCGCGCGCTGTCAACCGCCGCGTCTCCTCCTCCGGAAAGCAGCAGCAGCAGCAGCAGCAACGGCGAGCCGCCCAGCGGCCTCGCGGACCGCGTCGTCGCGCGGCTGAACGGCGCGATCCAGCGGCACCCGGCGGAGACGCTCGCCGTGCTCTTCGCGTCCGACATCGGTAGCATCGGCGCCATGTACGGCGTGCTCACGCTCACGGGTGCGACACGTGCGTCGCTTGCTAATGCGCGGCGTACACACCAGGCGACTCACTGTATGCGACAGGCGCCGAGTTCTCGCCCGAGTTCGCGCTCGCGTTCGCCGCCAGCCGCCCGTTCCGGCGCATCCGCCTGCCGCTCGACCTGGCGGCGGCCGCGGCGGTCGCCAAGGTCTTCCCGGCGTTCACGCGCGTGCGGCTGTCCGAGCTCACCGGCGCGCTGCCGAGGTGTGTATTGTATGATGCATCTTATGTTGTGACGTAGGAGCACGGACGCCAACACCTCTCTCTCTCTTACTACTATGTGACAGTCGTCCCGGAGGCGATGCCGCGGCTGCGCCCACGACGTCGGTGTTTGTGGCGAAAGCTATGGAGAAGGCGAAGGGGATCGTCGACAACTACGGCGCCGCGTACATGATGGGCTCGCGGCTCGCGGGCGTGAGCGTCGTGTGCGGCCTCTACATCCTTATCAAGCAGGGCGTCGACGTAATGCCGCTGCTCGCCAAGCTCGGCGTCGAAGAGGTCGGCACAGCGCTCGGCTCGTACGCGGCCGCCGTGGTCTTCTCGTCGGCGTTCTACCCGGTGACACTCGGCGTGACCGGCTACGTGGTCCCGGTCGTGGCTAAGGCGCGCAAGACCCTTCTCCCGTGAGCTCCATGCGCTCGTCGGTCGAGGGAGGAAGGAAGTAGAATCACCAGCCGTCAACACTGACCACTATCTTCTCAAGGCGACTCGCACACTCGAAGGCGGTGCGGAGACTGCCTCCTGTCTGCTGCTGACAGCTACGTTCTCACAAGCACAA
>JAASFH010000927.1:0-10865 GCA_023333695.1 Globisporangium yorkense
GATAGATTTTGCTGCTTCGACGCACACGATTGTTCGAAAAAGTGCCGGGTAAGGAGGCGTTCTTTTCTTTGTTGAAGATTGCATTCAGCGCGGACCTCTCAGACTTTATATGCATATCTTCAACAGTCGCGGCTAGTTGCAAACAATTCAAAACCTGACCACGCACTTGTGCTTGCTCTGCTTTGCGTGGTGGCTCGAGCGCTGCGAGTTCGTCAGGCAAGGAGATGTCTGCATCAGGCAGCTCGTCTACTGCATTCCACTCTCGCTCGCTGCACCGCATCTCCTCACTCCCCTCATGTCAAACGCAGTGAAAATTGCAGTTGCATGACGTCTTGCTGCTGCGCTGCATTGCACTGCGACGTGATGGTCATGGTGACGATCGACGGTGACGGCAATGACGGGAACAAGGTCCTCGTAGTCAGCGGTCGCTCGCTTCACCAGCCGTTTGGCACCGTACTTGATGACTGGAAGCAGGAAGAGGAGCAGCACGCCTTGGTACTGGCCGCTCAGCGATGCGAGACGCTGTAGACCGGGTTGATCAAGTTGTGGCTGGCTTCTAAGCTTCCAAGCTCAGTCATTGAACGAGGCGCTTCACTTGCGTCTTGAGAAGCGCGTTCTGCCAGAGGCAGGCTGTTGACTCCAGTCATGTATCTGAGAGATGCGAGAAGGAGGACGAACAAAACTGGGACGGACAGGGTCGTGACGAACGGGATCGGGAAGACCCAGAGCTTCGCGAAGGACCCCATGTAGCAAGGAGCTACGGTGAACCCGACGCGTACTGTCTTGCGGCCTGTCCGATCTGCGGCCGGCGCCAGCCATTAACTGGAGAAGCATCCCGCTCGCGGCGGTGATCATCGTTCCGCAAGTTCGACACCATAGACACGTTCGGTTTCGGTGCGCTATAGCGGCAGGACGTCGAGCGCGAGGATCGGGATTACGAGGTGCCGATGCATATCGTACGACGGCTCTCCGTGTACGCGTGCAGCGTGCTGAGTCACTCGATCGAGTACAGGTTCCGAAGACTGCTGCTGGAATAGACTTCATTTCGTTCAGCGATAGTGCCTGCGTTCGACGGCCCGCACACGCCGTTAGACTCGATCACGTCGCTTGCAGAGTACTACCAAGGCACCTACCTGTTCGTTGTCAAGGCGCGTCGGCTGTGCAAGCGGAAGCTGGCAGACAGAGAGACGAATCTCATGCAAAGCTAATTTAGAAATTATGTCGGTTAGAAACGTTTCTAACCTCGTCTGGTGTGTTTTTCCCACGCAAAAAGAGCAATTTTGCACGCCAATATTGCAGCACCTTCACCATGGTGACGCTCAAGGCGCTGCTTGGCGCGCGCAGCGAGGTGTACTTCGAGTGCATGTACACGAAGCACAAGACGCAGAAGCGCAAAACCTGGCACGACGGCTTCGTCTCACTCTCTGCGTCCCTCAAGCTCGTGCTCTTCGAGGAGATGCCGCCCGAAGGTGCTGTCCGCCATCTGCGAAGCCACACAATAGCGCCTCTAGCTGCTTGTGCTGACGCGTGTCTGCGTGTTGCGGCAGGGCGAGTGCTGGACGAGGCCAAGATGAGCCAGTTTGACTGGGAGCGGCGCGACGAAGAGTACATCAACGTCCCCAAGTGCGAAGCTTCTTGGTTCCTAGATGCTGGCGATGCGCTCACCCGTTGCTCTTCGCCACGTCACTCTTCACGAGCAGGTTCCTGATCGAGATCATCAACGACACGCCGCTGAACATCAGCGGCGCAAGTGCGAGCGAGCCAAAGCCCGCAGCCAAGCCGGAGCCAGCGCGCGAGCTGCAGGCGCCACGAGTCGTCGGCGCCAAGTTCAAGGCGCCGGTTGCGAGCGGCAGCGGACCGCCCCGACAGGTGCCGCGACCTGGCGGCACTCGACAGCCGCTCGGACGCTACGGGAAGCCGCCACAGCAGCAGCAGCAGCAGCCGCCTCCCCCAGACAAGAACTTGTTCGACTTCGACCGCCACCCAACGTCCGAGTGGAGCTACACGCCGAACGCCGTCGAACGCACCAGTGAGCATCGCTTCCCACGCATTTACCAGCTGACGCTGTCACTCAGTATCTGATGTCGTCACTCGTGTGTGTGCCCATTGTCTCCAGCTGCCGAGGTCGCGGCGCTTTTCAACAATAGCACGTAGCAGCGCAGGAGCTCCTGCGGTAGACCACTTGCCGGCCAACGTCGTCGTCGTCGCGCGTCGTACCCGCGACTCTCGTTCTGTGATGTGCGTCTCAGACGCTCCGTTCGGCCAGCGGGCCGCTCTCCCACGAGTCCTTGGCGCGCAGCAGCGCCTGCGAGTAGAGCGTGTGGTCGTCCTGGCGGATCTCGCGGTAGCCGCGGCGCCGCCGGTCGCACACCTGGTGGAGCTTGAAGAGCGCGACGCCGAGCAGCGCCACGACGACCCACGCGAGCACGTCGAGCGCGACTTCGAGCGCGTCGGCGCCGTCCGGCAGCACGCGGGCGGAGAGCGCGAGCGCCCGCAGCGCCAGCGACGGCGGCGGTCGGCGAGCCTCACGCATCGCTTCCTGAGATCTCAACTGCGGTCCATTCCGCGATAGTGCTGAAAGCCAGGGAGTCCTGACCAAGATCATGCATGGATGGATCAAGGTGGGTGGTGTATGTACAAGTGTGTGCTGTGTCTCTCTATTCGGGTTCATATGCTGCAAGCGCGTGCACGTGTGGGCTTCGATCGCACACACGCGGGCGCATTATAGGATGGCGGACTCTGTTGTCAGTGCTCGTGCTCAAGCCCCAGCTCCGCCTGGTCGATCTCGTCGTACGCGATGTACGTGTCGTTGCTGAGGCTGCCGCGGCGATTGTTCCCGCCGGCGCAGAACTGCGAACGGCCGAGCTCGTCCGGCTCGTGGCGCGAATCCAGGATGCAGCGCAGACACGTGCGCACGCGCGTCGTGACCGTGTCGACGAGGATCGGGAGCTTGCGGCTGCAGCGGCCACACGTGACTTCGCCGCACAGGCGGCAGTTGTGGCGCTTGCGCAGGAACGAGAAGCCCGCATCGCAGACAAAGCACCGCTGGCGCGCGTCGCACTTGATCCACTTGCCCTTCTCGAGGATGAGCTTGTGCGAGAAGCTCGCCTTCTCGGCGTAGCCGCGCAGGTTGAGCAGCCGCGTACCCGCGTGGTCGAGCCAGTGTGAGCGCTTGGATGACGAGTACTTGCTCTTCGGGTCCAGGTGCGACGCGAACGTGACCTCGACGACGCCCGGCACGTCCGTCTCGCGCACGACGTACACCTCGCAGCGCAGCGACGCGCGCACGTACTTGGTCACGGCGCCAAACTCGGGCACGCGAATGGACTCGAGGATGCGGTAGCCCACGAGCTTGCCGTCGGGCGTCGTCGACACGTCCGTGTAGTCGAGGAACACGAGGTCAAGCGGGGCTACGCCGAACGGGTTCTTGAGCGCCAGGTGCTTGAGGCCGCAGTGGAAGTAGCGCGACGCCGACGACGGCACGCACTGCGCGAGCACACGCGCCTCGAGCACGGTGTCGCTGCCGAGTAGGATCTTCTGCGCGTGCGCGAAGCTCTCGGAGGACTCGCCGACCGCGAGCAGCGACATGACGTTCTTCACGGACGAGTTGACGCGCGTCACGGCGCGCACCTCGCAGCGGCTGCGCGTCGACTTGTAGAGCGCCACGCCGTGCTTGCTCTTGGCGAACGCCCAGTTGGACGCCGTCGCTTCCTCCTGCAGCGCTGCGGAGGACGCGAACGCGAGCGCGATGCTGTGGCGCCGCTGGATGTACGTGAAGCAGCCCTGCTTCTGCGCGCGGCTGAGCTCGGCGGCGGCGTTGAACGTGTCGCCGGCGATCTTGCTTTTCGCCGGCGGCCGCGCCTCCCGCTCGGCCGGCTGCTGCTGCTGGTTGCTCTCGCTCTCGTCCTCGGTCGTGTCATTGTCGTCGTCGTCGTTCTCGTCGTCGCGCTCGTCGAAGTGCAGCTCGCGGTCGTATGTGGGCGTGAAGCCGCCGCCGATGTCGCCGAGCTCGAGCCCGCGCCCGAGCCGCTCCGGCTGGTACGAGGAGCTCAGCGCATCGGGCGCCGCGAGCGTCGCGCTCTGCGCCGCGCCGTAGCTGCTCGCGCGCCGCATCCGCGTCTGCGCCATGTTGCCTCGGATTCGAGAGTGAGTCAGTGACGCTGGGTAGTCAGTGAGCAGTCGCTTGGTAGTCGCGAAACCAACGGCCGGCCGTTTCGTGCGGAAGACCTGCGGCGATGTGCGCACGAGGCGGCGAATTGCGAAGTGAGCGCGTACGATTGCACTGTCATGTGTTGCGGCGAGCGAGCGAGCAGGTGGCGGCGTGTTAGCCATGATCATGGCGTCCTCATGCTTGGTGCTGCCGCCGGTAAAGAAGAGCTTCAACGTTCAATGCTCTGCGACAGAAAGCGCGGACTGTGCCACAACCGGGTGGGGTTGAGCAGGGCAGCAAAGTGAAGCCTCCTATCAAAACACGGTGTAATCAATATGTAAAGCCTTAACTCAGAGAGGTGTATACACCGTGATTTGAGAACGAATGCGAAAGAGGCGGCGAAGGTTTCGTCCACGCGCAGGTCAGCTGGTGGACAGGAAGTCAGAGTAGATTTCTTTTACTGACCTGTATGTGTTAACATACAACCCTTTCTATAATGCATTTTTATACAAAGTTAATTGAAGTAATGACTTTCAGAACCTCTGAAGATGCCATATCTACCCATTTTCAGAGGCTAATCCGGTCTGAAACACGATCTTTCCAGCTTTGTATGGAATCACTCCAGGCCACAGCGTGACCTTTTCACTTCATAGCTGCCTACACGCCTTCCACCAAGCTTGCTCGCTGAACTGCCGCTACTGCTGTCGCGCGTTTCACTCTCACGTGGCGGAGCTGCTGCAACTAATGGTTCGGTCTTCATACTTGCGCTCGTGAGCGATGTGACGTCGCTTGCTCCGTCGACATCGTTCGAGTGGATGCGGACTGCGAAGAACTTCGCGGTCCACCACCCGATGACTCCCAGTTCCTGTGGCCCACGCGCGCGTGTCTTCCGTTCACAAGCGCGGATTGCCACGACTGCGACAGCCACTGTCTGCTGCTGCTCGGCGGACCAAGCAGTTGCCGCGTTCACGGGAGGCTGAGAAGCACTAGAGGATCGGCATGGCAGCGATTCGGATCGGCGACGGCAACCCGAGCTTCGCGTTCGACGACTCCGCGCGGACGCAACGGTTGAGTTGACTTCGTCCTGTCGTCCGCGACGACCACCACCGTGACGTGTTTCTGTGTTTCGAGTTGATCGTGGCATGATCTTCGCAACTCCATGATAGATGTCATGGAGTTGCGAGGAAGAATGGGTCGGGACACGTGGTGGAACGAGCGAGCGGCATGCACCGCATTGTAGTACTTGAAGCTCTAACCTTACGAATTCCATTTCATTGCTGCCTCTGCTCGGTCGTAACGGCGGCGGCGGAAGATCTCGACAGATCCAAGACAGCAAGCGGCGGAGCTGGGAAGTGGCCGCTTGAACCCGACGCACTTTCAGGGGCAGGAACTGACGAGTCCGAGACGACAGCTTCCGGTCCTGCGCCGGCCACTGTCGGCTCTGCGGCGCTCGTCGCTCTCGCTTTCTCGCGCGCCTCTCGGTCGAGCTGATCCTGCAGATCCGCGTAGCTGTCCAGCACTTCGGAGATCGCTGCTTGGAAGATCTCGGGGGTCGTGAACCCCTTCGAGTACTTCGCCTTGTGCTCCGACGACTGCAGCTCGTTTGTGATCTTGTTCGTGACATCGTTGAACGATTTGTCGATCGACGACGTGGTCACGTCGAGGAACGCCTTCCACCTCTGCATCGCCTTGGTCGTCGCACCAGGAAACTGCGCGGGACGCGTGCCGCCGGTGCTGCTGGTACCAGCCTCGTCGGCCTTGCTCTCGTCGCTGCTGCCGTTGCTGTTTCTCACCGCCGCCGCTTCCTCCGTCTGGGGCTCTCCATCTCCGCTACCATCGTCCTCCTCCCCGTCACCTTCCTCGCCGTCTTCGTCCTCGTCGTCTTCATCTTCGCTCGAGACCGGCCGCAAAGTGCTCAGCATACCGATAACCTCGTCGCGTGACGTCTCCGTGAGCTCGCTGTCGTCGATCATACCGTCGAGCTCGCAGTTCCAGCAGATCGTCTCGTCGCCGTACTCCTTGGCGCACCGCTTGTGGTAGTACTTGTTGCATTTCTTGCACTGAATCATCGTCTTCACCCACCGCTTCTCCTCGCAGATCACACACGGCTCCAACTGACGAGCAGCGCGCCGCTGGTCCAACTTCGGGGCCACTGGAACGCCAGCAACACCAGCAGTCGTCGCCCCGGACAGTGGCAACCGGGGCGGTCCCGCGAGAAACCCGGTCACACTCGAGCTCGCACCAGGAAGCGATAAGGCGGGGTGCAGGCTCGGGATCAAGGGGTGAACGCCGACGCCTAAACTGGTTGCGCTTGTCGGCGCTGGCGGATCGCTGATCACGTACCCGTCGCTGTCGTCGTCTTCGTCGTCGCTCGAGTCCGTGAGGTTCGTCAGGTCCACCACTTCCAGCAGCTGCCGATGCAGCTTCCGCGTCTCGTCCTCGTCCTCGTCGCCGTCGACGAGATCCTTCATAAAGTTCAGGAACTCGGCGCTGCAGCTCCCTAACAGTGGTGGCTTGGCAATCGGCTCGATCGCGACGGGGAGCCGATGAACGGCGCGCTCAACCTTCGCCACTGACTCGGTCTCGGGGATACGCACCACATCCGAGCCAGAACCGATGACCGTAGACGCCCGAGCAGTAACCTGCGGGGTCTTCTTTCGAGGCATCAACACAGTTGCTCCACTACTAGAAGACGGATCCGCGCTGGAGCTGCCACTGGTGCTGCTCTGCGGTGTCGTTTGTCCGCGCGTCGGTGTCGTTGTCGCCGTCGTCGTCGTAGTAGTAGTAATAGTAGTAGTAGTTGTTGCTGTACTTGGTGCTGGAACAGATCCGCGAGGTACAAACCGATGCGCCGTGACACCCAGCGGGAACCGAATGGGTGCGCCGAACGCACCATTCCGAAACGAAGTCGGCGCCGGAGTCGCACTCGCAGGTATGCGGAAGCTCAATGCTGACACAGGTTGGGGTACTGGGACGGCCGGCGACGGTGGAACCAGCTTGTCATCACGAACACCGACCCTCAGCGCTGGGTTCTGTTGCGGCGCCACCGCTGTCGGCGGCATCACGACTGGAGCGGCCGCCTTCGGAGCTCCTGATGATGAACTCGGTGCTGGAGTCTCCACTTCGTCTTGCATTGCTTCGACTTGCTCCTCTCGAGCCTCACTTTGGGCAGAAGGCTTCGACCGCCGTGCGACGTTCAACCCGTCGTGCGCAGTCGAGAAGTCTCGAGGGTTGAACTCGACGGACCCGAACACACGCGCCTGGAAGGGCTCGTCTGAAGGCAACGAGTCTGCTTCCGCGGATCCATTCACGAGCCTTGGTGTGCTGTCTAGAGTTGGTGGCGCTGGGGCAGTAGGATTCTCCTTATGTTGCGCGTGTGTTGCTGCTGATAGAGGTGGCGGAGGCGCCTGCTGCTGAGACCGCGTTGGCACCTCCTGGACGGCAACCCGAGGATCTACGGGTGCCGGGGGAGCTGCTGGCGGAATCGGTTCAGTCTTCTGCACCGCCGCTTGACTCCGTTGCGGTGGGGGCGCCGCGGGTGAGCTTCTATCAGAGCTCTCCGCTGCCGCCTGAGACTTCCGTGCTCGCAGCACGACAGCTGCTCCGTCGAGCGGAACGAAGTCGTCCGCGTTGAACGGCACGACTGGAAAGCTCCTATTGCGGAATGGAGGCGCCAGCGCAGCGTCCTCGGCGTCCGGATCTGCGTCTGAAGCGGAGTCCTTTGGCGCTGGAGTCGGTATCCTCACCGCTGGCGCCGCTTGCTCCACTCCGTTCGTGTGTGACGGCGCGTCACTCGCAGCCGCTTGCCTCTTGCGCGCATCATCTTCGCTCCGGTGTTCGCGTTCGTCATCCTCGTTGTCATCGTCGCCTTCGTCCGAGGAGGAGATGAGGTCGATGACGTCACGCCCGCCAACGGCAGCGCGCGGCCGCTTGTTGGAGCGAAAGCCTGTGGCCACCGCCGGCGGTGCTGTTTGTGGTGCTGCTGCTGCAGCTGGCGCCGCGCCGATGTCCGGTTTCTTCTCCTCGGCAGTCGCGCCCACCACTCCACCGCTTCCGGCGTCTTTCGCTTTCGGCGCTGAGGCGCCGCGCCGCTGCTGCTCCAGCACGCGCCGGTAGAGCGCGGCGCCGTGGGTCGCGGACGCCTCGGCGAGCGCAGCTGCGCTTGCAGTGCCTGAGACGGGCAGCGACGACGGCTCGCAGCGGTGGCACACGTCGCGGTCCGTGTGGAAGTTGAGGCCGCCGCAGCGCGCGCACGTGATGCTCGGCATCGGAGCCGCGCTAGTGGTGAGAGACTCAACCCTGGTGTGTGAGTACTACTTCGTTATTTCACTATCACATCCTCTAGTCCATTTTTTTCCCTGTTTAGGATTTGGTATATATTTTTTGAAAAAGGATGGTTGAGCATCGAACTTACGTGGGTATGTATAGTGCCTTTGCGACAACGACAACGATGACCATCATACTGTCAGAACTGCTCGAGACGTCCTACCCCCTCCAGCTGCTGCCTTCTGCACGCGGGCGCTACGTGACCTGTTGATACCCAGTCTTCGTCCTGAAGTGGTGCTCGACATCCTAGTACTATTGGCGCATCCTTCCACCGTGTGACTCGAGTGCACGAAAGGAGCTCCTGGCGGTGTCTCACCGCGTAGCGAACAACGGTGTCGCCACGCTCCGAACCCACAATCACTGAGGTCACTGGAGCTCCTGCTGGGCTTCTTCCGTCGGCCACTTCAGAACCCGCCGCCATGAGCTCAAGCAGCAGCTCCGCAAGCGCAGGAGGCAGCGCCACGAAGGTCCCGCTGACGCGGCAGCGCGTACTGACGTTCGTGGACGGCGCCGGCCGCGAGCGCCGGCTGCAGCAGAACGCGAACGCGTCGGTGAGCACGGGCGCGTCCGTGCCGCTCGTCAACTACAACAGCGTCATCTACTTCGCCGAGATCCAGATCAACGCGTCGCCGTTCGTCGTGCTCGTGGACACGGGCTCGTCCGACCTCTGGGTCTCCTGCGCCTACGTCTCCGGCGTGAGCTGCAGCGCCACGTGCCCCGCGCGCTCGAGCGTCATCCGGTACGGCTCGGGCGACGTCTGCATCGGCGGCGCCTACGCCCGCGTGCAGATCGGCGACGTCGCGGTCGACAAGTACGTTGTGGGCATCGCGCAGGGCCGTAACGTGCTGCCGACGTCGTCAACGAACTTGCTGCCGGGCGACTCGCAGGGACTGCTCGGGCTCGCGTACCAGTCGCTGGCGGTGATCCCGACGCCCGGCGGCCAGTTCATCGACTACCTCACGAGCTTCTCGATCTACCTCACGGACGACGCATTCTCGGACGGTTCCTTCCTGCTCTTCAACGGCGTCGATGACGCGCTCATCGCGCGCAACAAGCTCAAGGGGTACACGATCCCGCTCAAGGAGCAGGCGCACTGGACGATCGGCATGACGGCGTTCCAGGTGGGGAACGACACGGCCGTGTTCCCGTGCAGCAGCGAGCCGGTCGGCGCGACACCGGGCTGCCGCAGTATCGTGGACACGGGCACGTCGCTGCTTACGATGCCGACAGCGATTTTCAACGCGTTCGCCGCGTCGTACCTGGTGCCGCTCGGGTGCTTCATCCCTTCGGACACAAGCGGGGGGAGCAGCAACAGCTCGTCGTCGTCGACGCTGTACGTGTGTCCGAAGAGAGCAGCGCTGCCGCGTCTGGGCTTCACGTTCGGCAACTATTCGTTCTACCTCGAAGGCGGCGAATACACGCTCCCGATCTCGCAGAGCAACTACGCGATCGTGGAGCTGCAGTCGTGGGGCACCTCGAGCACGCTCGGCGACTCGTGGATCATTGGCGACACGTTCCTTAAGAAGTTCTACTCGTCGTACGCGACGAACCAGTCGGTGACATTCTACTGCGCCGAAGGTTCGTGCGCGGAGGGCACGATGCCGGCATCGGAGTTCCCGACCTCCGGTTCGCTGAATCCGGGCGCCGGCGGCTCATCGTCAAACAACAACAACAGCAGCAGCGGAAGTGGACTCACCAGCACGGAGACGATCTTGCTCGTCGTAGCCGCGGTGCTCGGCTTCTTGCTGGTGCTTGTCGGCGCAATTCAGACCCGGCGCTGGCTGCGCGCGCGCAGGGAGCGCCGCGAAGCCGCGGGTATCGAGATGGGTGGTGATCCGAGTTCAGCTGCGGCAGGCGCGCACTATCGCGCGGACCCGCTATCGCCTATTGGCCATTCCAACGTGTGAGCGAAGTGCAAACGGTTCCAGACCGCCGCACCGCGTCCAGTTCATCGCCACACTGCGGGTGCGTGCGGCGGCTGATGCGCTCAACTTTGTAGTATATGCACACCCTAAAGAGCGCCGACGGCAACTGAAGAGCAAGTCACGAGCACGTGAGAGCGGGTATCCGATGACCGATTGAAGGTCACCAACAACAACGAAATTTGTCTCCTCAGTCTCTTTGCAGAGTGTCGGCTGCGTTGGCTTCAGGAAGTGGACAGTCATCCTCCAAGCCCGTCGTCGCGGTTGTCGGTCTGAACATTCTCACCAGCGTATCATTCGCTGCATGAGCGACCGTGTTTGTGTCAGTCCCTTCTTGAATCGAGACAACACCAACGGTTTGTGAGGTCATGTCGAGTTCCAGCATCAGCCTCAGCACCAGACCAGGATCGTCACAGAACTCGTTGCTGCTCCGGTTTCGAGTCGTTCGCTTCGAGTAGGACAGACAC
>JAASFH010000928.1:0-10864 GCA_023333695.1 Globisporangium yorkense
TGATCTTATTGGTCTTTATTGTGCTAATGATAGCCAATCAGATAGGCCGCAATTGTTGCTGGCTCTAAAGATGTTGCGCGGATAGTAATCCGGCAGCGCTGGGTTATAATTAGTAACCCGCGCGTGTAACCCCGTTACAGTGAGGCATATTGAAATTTTGCAAACGGCTGGCTTAAACAACCTAACCTTTTACATCAACATTCATAATGCCTTGTATCTTTGACAGGTTTCACTTTGCTGGTGCGCTGCTGCGGATCATATTGTTATCAAGACGCCTCGACAAGCGACTGCATGACATCACTCGTCATCAATGCGACTCGTGGGACCTTCACACTTGGCAGCGCAACCATTCCAGTGAACGCCTGGCGATGAGGGTGCAAATCTGCAACACTGTGCGACAGCGTTGTGGATGTAGTCGTGAGAACAGTCGTGGGTGCGAACCCACACTCACCAAGTTGTGTTTCCGCGTCGCATTGGATACATCTGCGATGCACCCAGTAGGCGACTGCACATGAGGCTTAGATGTAGTGATTGTGTGCCGATGCATACAAGCGAACTAAGTCCCTCAAATGAATCACTTTGCATTTTGCATCGCACGAAGCAATAGCGGCAATAGCAAAACAACGAGTACCAGCTATGGCGGAGTGTGGGTAAGTATGCATTTGAATTTTTTGTCAGTTTGTGAACTAAAGTGATGTGTAGAGTGATACCTTCTCCTTCCAAGCATGTCACTCATGTATCTGTGCAGAGTGTTGAGATGAGGCGCGTCAGGTCCTGGCTGAGAACATTAAAAAAAACCAGCGCAATAGTGCCGTGATCCAATGGAAGTCTAGAAAGCACTGTAGAGGCTTATTGAACGAACGTGTTGTATCACCAACTGTAAATGTGTATGATTTATCCTTGGTAGAGTCGTTGTAACGGGCCTGCCCGTTACACGGCGTGCACACTCGCGTCTGTGAGGAAGCGCTAACAGCCAAGTCTTCGACTTGACTGAGAGTTTGTATGCGGGACGGCAATGTTCCCGTCCCGAAGCCGATTTCCCAAAAGAGAGGTTTAAGGGAAAACTGAGAGTGAGATTGAATGGACTCGAACCCTGTGGGTTCGAAGTTAAAGGGAAAACCTTAACCTACTTGATTCTTGCTGTCTTCTTACTTCTGATTGGCTGGGGGGGCGAGTGCCTTCTAGCCAATGAGTGACCGTCTTGTGTGGACGTCATCTGTCACGGGGCGATGCTCCGTGGCCTTGACGTGCACGTGGACTCACGAGGAAGCGCTGGGAACACAGGCGATCGAGCCTGTGTCTTTGGTGGTATTTTCAACTCTGAATGTATTTTTATGGGTTTTATGAGAGTGACAAAATCAAGGTAAAGCTAGCTATCGAAGACCACCCGTTTCGCGGTGCCCTCTCATTGGCAGGAGGAGGCAAGCCTCTAGCCAATAGAAAAGTGACACGTCAACGGAAATAGCCGAAGGGAGGCTCGCACTAAGGTACGGTCGTACTTAGTGCACAGTGTACGGTGACCCCGTTACAGCACACTGCTCCATTCCAGTACCAGTTCGATAAAGTGCGACCAGTCTTTTTTGTGTTTCTTCTGGGCTTGAAAGTTCAGTTGTGTGGGCGATGTGAGAGGCGCCAAAGCTCTCTGGTTAGCGAGAAAAAGGCAAAAACCGATTTTAGACATGTTTGAGTCTTTGTCCCTACTGCTTGCCATGTGAGCGCAAGGCGGCAAATTGGAAAATGAGGCCGCGGAGCTGGCATTGGGGTCCACTAAAAGGATGAACCGCCAGCTCATAAAAACTCTTGCTGCAAAAATTGGTAATTACGTGAGGAGGGAATAAGCGAAGCGATGCAACACATCTCGCCGCTCAAACACGCACACGCCGTGCGCCAGTTTGCTTCTTTGCAATTCACTGCCGAATTCCTTCCGTGCTCGCACTTGACTGGCCGCGGTAGCGACACATGCGGCGCGGGTTCAATTCCCGCTGCGAGCTTCATATGTATAGATGCTTGCATGTGTGTGTGCTTGTACCTGTGTGCATGTGCGTGTGTGTGAATGCATCTGCATGTAATCAAGCCTGACAACAACCAGCCAGCGACAAGCATTCGAGACCGATCCCGCGCGCTCGCTTCGCGCATGTGCCGCGCGCAAACGCTGCGCACGGTTGCGCGCTGCTCCTCCTGGTCGCTCAGGACCGCGTCAGCTCATAACCACTCAAGACGCGCCCGTACTGCGCCGGGCAGCCCGCATCGCGGGGGCAGGTTCGACTCCTGCTGCGGGCTTTGCCTGCCTTGTGCTATTTCATGTGCTTGTTTGTGTGCATGGATGTGCAGCTCGCGATCGGCATCACCGAGCATCAAGGAAGTGACACGAAGCGAGCTGCCTCGCGCCAGTGACTGAGTGAGCCGTGCGTTGGCGTAAAAATGAGTAAGTGCATTGCGCTACCTGTCTGTTGTGTGCGTCTTACGTGCTATCTACGTGCGAGTAGGTTCAAGGGTGTCTTGAGTGTGGCGAGGAGCCGAGGTGGTGAAGGCGCCGGCATCGAGACGGCGCTTGTGCTGCGCGATCAACGCGTCGAGCTCGCCGGCTTTGTGAAGCGTGTGCATGGTCTTCAGCATCGACTGCGAGCCGCGTGCAGCGATCGCGCGATCATCAAGGAACGTGACCAAGTCGCGCTCTGGTGCCTCCCCAAGTGACATCACCGTGTCACGATACCTTGGCTGGCTCTCGTCAAGCATGATACCGGTGAGGAACAGCTTCATGTATGCGACGATCATCTTCGTGTCTGACTTGCGCTGTCTCTCTCCTGTTGCGTCCCACAGTCTCGGCTCACGACAGTACCAATTGTACCAGGTGGCGCTGATCGCAGCAGCCGGTGGTCGCTGCCGCCTCTTCGTCTGCGAGTCGTCGCTGCTGCGGCTCTGCGCGGCTCGCTTCTTTGCTGGCCGCACGCCTTCTTGCATGAGCGCCTCGAGCACGTCCAAGCGCTCGTCTTGGCGCTTGGCGAGCCCCATCAGGTGATCAATAACCGCAGCTTGGTGGCGAATAATCCTTTGCTCTTCTGTCTCTCTCTCTGCACCTTCTTCCTTGCCATCGCGATGCTGCCGTTCGTTTGCAGGTGCCGCTCGCGTCGCAGCAACGTGTGAAGACCAGGAAAGGAGATCAGCAAGCGAGCACTGCGACTCGACCACGCACTGCTTCAGGCGCACGACAGCTGGGCTGTCCGGGTGCTCCTGTTTGAGGCGCGGGTAGTGCAGCAGGATGTGCGCTGTCAGCACGTCGAGAACGCGGCTGGAGACGCAAAAGCGAGCGGTCTCCAGCCGCCAGCACGTCGTGAAGAGCCGCGCCTGGACCGCCACGAGTTGCTCATGAGTCTGCGCGTCGAACGCGTCAAGACCGCGGAGAGGTACGTGATCGCTTGGGCGCCAGCCGCTCAGCACTTTTGCGACCTTGTGGTCTTCAGCGCGCGTGTTGAACACGTAATTAAACGCTTTGTTCGTTGTGCTCACGTTCCAGGCACCGCGATCAAAGATCCAGCGGTCTGTGAGCTCGGACGAGCTGTTCGCGTGTTGCGCCCCGCCACGGCGGAATGAGTGCGACGTGAGCGCCATCTCTACACCGGCGGGACGCGCCACGCGGTCGAGCAGCCTGTTGACGTGGCTGTGGATGGCGAGCGGGGTTGCGGTGGCAGTGGCGTCGGGTGCAAGCGCGGTGGCGGAGGCGCTTGGCGCGTCGAGCAGGTCGATGAGCGGCGGCTCGTCGCCGAGCGCCAGCTGCGTGAGTGGTGCTTGTGTCGGAAGGTTGTCGATCAGGCCAGCTGAAGGCGCAGTCTGCGCCGTGAGCGCGAGCGCAATTGCGAGGAGAGGGCAGGTGGCATAGTTAGCGTCAGGATAGAGCGAGAGACCTTGCTCCTCGCTTGTCTTCATACGTATAAAGCGAACAAAGAACACATCACCAGCGTCCACAGACACATTTTGCTTGCGCACATGCGTCACATCAAACGCACGGCCGAACATGTACCACAGCAGGCAGAGCAAACACGCATCTTGGTAGTCACTTGGCATACGTGCATTAGCATACAAATATACCATCATACGCCGCAAGTCGCCCTTTGTGCATGCGGTAGCTTTCTTTACAAAGCCGCCGCCCTCGCGCTTGAGGCAAAAGCTCTCGAGTGTGCGGCCCATTTTGAGCAGCTTTGCCTCAAGCGCTGCACGGTGCTGTGGGAACAGGTCGAGCAGCCAATGCTTCGCCTGACGGTAGTATTGCATACACGTGTGGCGCGCAAGCGGCTTGCCTGCCTTGCTCTCATTGAACGCAATATACATACCGAACTTATCCATCACAGACACAAACACACGCCCACTCGTGTCATCCGCAATGCATTTACACACATGCTCTAGCGCAACGTCCTCTGCCTTGAGAAACTTGGCGAACACCTTCACAGCCGTGGCTCGGGCGCGCTGTGTGTTTCCAGACTGCAGGGCGTCGAGCCCCATGTTGGAATGAGAGCAGATATGCAAGTGATACGACTTTGACTTGATGCTTGAGTGTGCATACACATATCGCCAGCACGACTCCAACATGATACATCAGAATCAATGGTTCTCCGTACGAACCTAACCCTAAACATTCCTATTGGACAAATTTATGGCGAGAGCAGCAAAATGATTGGATTGTAATGAAGAAAAATCGCTGATTGGACAACGCATCCTATACAAACGCCAAGTGATGTCAGATGAACGATGATATTCATCCATATCATCAAAATGCTGACATTTTCCGACATTCTCCGACATTGATAAAAAGGCGAACAAGGAGTAAATACTGCCTCCTCGCACTCTTTTTTACGCCTGATGGCAAGCTCACTTCGCAAAAGAAGCCGTAGCTCGTGCGAGTGTGGTGGCGGCGAGCGTGGCAGCGAGCGTGTCGGCGCGCGCAGTGGTGAGCGTGGTTGGGGGATGTCGAGACTGCGTCGACTTTGACGGCGAGAGTGACGCCATGAACAAAGAGTGCGTACTGGTTGTGCCTAGCTGTGACGGTGTGCATTAGCAAATAGCTCAGACAAGTCATGAACGAGGTGAAGTCAATCTTGTCCAACTTGCTAAGTACTACCATGCTGAAGAGGTGACGCTGGGGATTGTGAGCGTATCGACTTCCGAGCGACGGCGAGTTCATGACTCGGCTGGAGCGCGTTTAATGCTGCAAGCGGAGACGGATCGTCGACAAGTCCAGCGTGTCGACGTTGTCTAAAGGTTCGGATCTTCTCGTCGAGGTGCCCAGTTGGTGAAAACCGCGGAGAGTTTTCAACGCTGTTCCGGCGGCACCAGCTCGAACGCTATGCTCGTCGAAGAACGCCTGTACGTTGATGTGCGCTGCTGTTCCGACTCGAAGCACGCGATCCTTGTAGTCATCAGCTGATCGTATAAGACTGTAGTCTGCCGCGAACAGCCTCATGTACGCGACCTGCAACCGGAGACTCCAGCGCCGCTGTCGATCAAGGTTGGCGATCGTGGAGTCGGTCACAGTGTACCATTCGAACCAAGAGTTCAGAAGAGTGGAGCTTGCGCTCTTGCGACGCTTGGTCGACCGTGACGGCCCTTCCTCCTCCTCCTCGTCCGCGCCAATGCCAGACAAGTCCACGCCGCGAATGGCAAACTTTGTCTACACCTGACGAACACGACCAGCCAGAGTCTTGTTCAGCGCGATGAGTTCGTCGATAACCGCAGCTTGGTGCTTCATCATCTCGAGATGCTGGGGATGTGGAGCGGCCAAAGTCGACCACATCGCGTCACTGCTGGTCTTCGTCAGGAAATTCGAGCACGCTACGATCTTGTCCATGGTGAGTCCTGCGATCTCCATCGCACTCTCCACGCGAACGACAAGCGGAGATGCAGAACAGAGAGCCTTCAACTTCGGGTAGCTCGCGAGCAGATGCGCGAGTAGAACGTCGGCGACGGCGGTGGAGTTCGCGAGGCGTTGATCGTCAAAGCCGAGGCAACTGAAAAACAGCTCGGCGCACAGCAACGTCAGCTTCTGCTTGAGTGTCGCGTCGACTGCTGTCGAGTCGAGCAATGGTACTGGTGTATCTGGCTCATGTCCGCTGAGAACCTTCGCGACGCTCTGATCCTCGATGCTCGTATTGAAGATGTACATGAACACCTTGTGCGAAGTGGCCATGTTCCATCCTCCGCGATCTACAATCCACTGGAGCGACACGTTAGCCCGACCATTGGCGTGTTGCGCCGCTCCTCCGCGAAAGGAGTGAGATGTCAGACTCGCTTGCACGCCCGCTGGACTCGCGATCCTGTTCAGCACTCTGTTGACATATGCATGGATGCCTGCCGCTTGAGTGATCTTTGTGGTCGGTGCGCGAGCGTCTGCACTTGGTCCTTGTGCACCGTGCGCGTGAGATGCGTCCTCAAGTAGCGAGCTCGGCCCAGATTCGTTCAGTACAGTGGCGAGAGGAACGAGTGGACCAAGAGAGTCGATGTCGTTTGCGGTTGGTAGAGGGAGATACGACAGCAGCGACGAGCTCGGAGACGTCTGGAGTGAGAGAGCGACAGCCAGCGCTGTTATTGGGCACGTCTGTGGGTGGGGTCTGAACATAGAGATAAATCTTGCTCTTCTGTCGTCTTCACTTGCACAAGCCGCAAAAAGAACACGCGCTGCGCGCACAGCAACAGGTTCCCCTTCTGCACCAGCGAGAGGTTGGATGCTCTGCCGAACAGGTACCACAGCAGCAAAAGTAGTGCGGCGTCCTGGTAGTCGGTCACGGCCGTCGCGTTCGCGTAGAGATACGATGTCAGGAGGTTGAGGTCTGCCTTCGTGCATGCCTTGGCCTGCTTCAACATGCGTCCTGTTGGTCGCGTCACTCAGAAGCCCTCGAGCACTCGCCCTTTCTTCAACAGTGCCTTCTCCACCAGGGAAGCACTTCGTGGATAGCGCTCGAGCAGCCACCCCTTAGCTTGGCGGAAGTACTGCATGACTGTGTACCGAGCCAAAAGGTGACCACTCTTCCCGGTGAAGAATGCCAAGTGGACGCCGAACCGATCCATCAGCGCCACGAGCTTGCCGCCGGAGGGATCACCACGAACCGCGAAGTCGACGTCGTCGAGAGGAACCTTCTCTTCTGCGAGGAAGCGCATGAAGACGTTGACGGCGCCTGCTTTCGCCTTCTTCGTTTTGATTGGTTGTAAGTCTGCGAGGCTCATGGGTGTCGGAATACGATCGAATATACAAGTGAACTCACATGTACTTGGTTACAGTATCAACATAGTCATACTTCTGCTTTCATTCCGACAAACTATGACGGAATGTGTCGGAATCGAGTGGTGGAGAGACTACTTCATGATAATTGGCTAAAATTAGCATCCATGAGCCACGTGATTGGCAGAAAATCAAACTTTTCTGTTATTGACTGAATTAGTCAATACAAACTCCAAGTCATGTCAGAATAGAGTGATTATCTATCCATAGCTTTGAACGGCCGACGTGGCCTACACCAGCCGACAAGGCTTCTCATATAATATTCAATTCATGTATGGCAGAAGTGCAAATTTTATTGGGTGGGTGCCAGAAATGAGGGAGAGAGGGACAGGGAGGGCGCCGTGAGGTCAGCAGTCTCTCATTCACAAACAAGCACACCAGCACACCAAGCAAGCGAGCGACGGAGATCGTCAAGCCAGCGACGAGCGAGGAGAGGTACATTCGGTGCTGTGTGCGTGTGTGCATGTGTATACATTTGTGCGTATTTGCGTGTTTGTGCGTATTGCTGGCTCGCCAATGAACGGCGCTTTGCGAGACGCTGTGAGGGAGCTTCCACTTGCATTTTTGCTTGTTTTATGCTTGGGTTTTACAGGGCAAGAGCGAGCGTGTCGGCAAGTGTGGAGGAGAGATTGTGTCGGTGATCACTGAGAAGCAAGCGTGCGATTTGGAAGGTGCGTCCGTGCGTGCTGTATACTGAGTAAGTGCTTGTGTGTGAGTGTGTCGGCATGTTACGGGGTGAAGCTCGGTGTCTCGCTCATGGCAAGGGTGAACCTTACTGTCCTGTGAGGATGCTTGAGTTTGTGGATGTTTGTGTGCATGTGCGCGTGTGCCGTTGAGGTGAGGCTCGGTGTTTCGCTCACAGCGAAGGCGAGCCGTGCTGTTTATGGCATATGCTCGTGGGTGTGAGTGATGGAATGATGCACGCAAAGATGTTGATATTGAGCTACTTTCCTGTGCTTCATCCTCTATGTAGTCCGGTGCACCAAGGCACGCCTCTGGAGACGGAAGCGCGCGATCAGCGTGTACGGTATGTTGCTCGCGATCTCCCATGTTGGGACCCAGTCGACGAGGTAGTAGCTCTTACCATCTCTTTTGTATGTCGACAGAATGCGACAGACATCCCAGAGTTTCTGCGGCGCAAGGCTCTCGGTCGGTACCCATTCCACCTCGTCGTCGCTGGCATCTGCATCCTGGGTCGGCGACGCCGACTTGGCGCGTGGAGGGACCGCGGCTGCAGGCGGAGAAGCAGTAGTTGCTGCTGCTGCTGCTGTAGCGCGCGCTGATGGCGCCGATTTTGCCTTGCCGATACCGAGCCAGAGCTCAAGGTGCTGTCTGTTGATGGCTCTGACGCCGCCGTCGCGCAGGATGCTGAGGAGGAGAAGCAGCACCTCGTCGATCTCGGCCGGATCGTCGACTTGAGCCAAGATTTCGTTCTGTAGGTACCTCAGCGCTTCTTGTGTAACTTTCGTGCCATTGTAATGAGCCTTCATGAACTCGATTGCACACTTGTTAAACTTCTCCTTGCCCATAGAGACCGGCATCTTGTTGCTCAAGTTGAGGTGTGAGTGCATTGCCGAAGCTTTCACGAGTCAACATCAATATGTATATTTATAACTTTGAAAACGTATCCTCCTTTGGAGCAGGATCCGAGATCAGACCAATCTTGTCCAGTTCGCGATACGCTCAAATCTGCGAATCAAAGTTCCCTTGCCGATGCAGCTCCCTCAGTTTCTTGAGAAGCCCGTCGCCGAGGATTTTTGTGATGCCCTGAGACTGCAAATAGGCCAACATGTTGGTCTCTGCCTCTCTTGCAGCCTTCATAACGTCGTCACCATAGGAGCTGGGGTGTGGATCGAGCTCGAAGCCGCGAGGGAGAAAGAGCTTCATGAGCGCGACGATGTGCTTCGATGTCGACTTGTACTACCAGCTAGGACAGACCTCCCACAGTCGAGCCGTCTTTGTGTACCACTCGTACCAAACTGCACTTGCCGCCATTGGTGCAGCTCCTCCGTGCTTCTCTTGATCTTGCTATAGAGCTTGTACCGTTCCATCGGTCCATGAATCTTCGCGCGCGGTCACACCTCCATAGGGTCTTGTCGCCTCGAGCGCTGCGATTCGGTTATGCAGCTCGCGATTGCTGTTCAGGAGTTCGCTGATAACCACGTTCTGCTGGTTGAGTAGCTTCTCCCGTGTGAACTTCCCGCCGCTGCCCGTGGCTGCTCCCGAACTCATCACTCCGTGGCTCCGGCACAACTCGGCGCTCCACTCAAGCAGCTCGCTCATGTTGACGTTCAGTGTGAACAGGCACTCACAAACTCTTGAGGCATACAGAGAGTGGGAGTGGCGGCCATTGAGCTCTGGGAAGTGTCGAATAAGAGTTGCCGTCAGGAGAACCCCGACTCGATGATCAGTGTTGAGTGCTGCATCTTGAAATCCCATGCACGTTGCGAACAGTAGACATGATAAGTCGGTGATGCGTTTGCGTGTAGCAGAGTCGGAAGTCGCAAGAGAAGCAACATTGATGTTGTCGTCCGTCTTCCCTTCTCTCAGCACCTTCGACACCTTCATGTCCACGCTTGTGGTGTTGAACATGTACGCGAACACCTTGTTCGTTGCCGTCATGTTCCAGCTGCCACGATCAAAAATCCACTGGGGACTCAAGCTCGCATCACCGTTCACCTGCCGGGCACCACCGCGACGAAAGGAATGCGATGAGGGGCCGGCTGTCGGCTTCGCTTTCGCTTGACGCTCGGAGGCTGTCTTCATCATGCGATTGATGTGTGCTTGCATTTTGAGCAGAGCCGTAGCTTGAAGTCGTGCAGCGCTTGGGGAGCTTGACGTGTCGCCATTGTCGTAGCAGTGCTCAAGTACATCAACCAGGCTCAACTCGCTTGAAGGTGGAAGCTAAAGTTGGTCAGCGTTCCCATGAAGCATCGGCAGCTCGAGCAGCGAATCGGTCAGACTGGACTGCATCACTAGCGCCATGCCGATTGCGTGAAGAGGGCAAGTCACGTGGCTGTGCTGATCTGGATAGAGCGACAATCTCTGCTCCTCAGATGTCTTCGGTCTGATCAGGCGGAGAAGCAACACATTGCCGGACGCCCCCGACAGGTTGCACTTCTTCACGAACGCGAGGTCGGACGATTGGCCGAAGGGGTACCACATGATCGCAAGCAACGATGCATCCTGGTAGTCCTTCGTCGAGCTGGCATCGTAGTGGAGTCCGTCGAGAATAATTCGCAAGTCCTCCTTCGTACACGCCGGCCCCTTGATCACCATGCCGCCTTGGTGACGCTTGAGGCAGTGCCGCTCCAGCGTTCGCGCCACCTTGAGCAGCTGCTTCTCGATAGCCTGCCTGTAACGGGTGACCCCGTTACAGGCACGCACGTGCGGCTGTGAGGAAGCGCGTCTCGCTCTCGGACCAGACCCGAGAGCACGAGGGACTTGGTTCTTGAGAGCAAGCTCAGAGACGGAGACGAGAGAGGAGGAGTGTGGTCTTCTCGGCAAATTGGAGAGTTGGGATTGAGTGGCGCTGGCGGCAGCGCCAGTGCTTTAGGTAAAATCTAAAAACCTACGTGTCTGTTTTCGATTGGCTAA
>JAASFH010000929.1:0-10861 GCA_023333695.1 Globisporangium yorkense
CTCTCTCTCGTCGGTCAGCGACGACGAGCACAGCCTGTCGCCCTCAGCCTCGATATTGTCTCTTGTTGGCGAGGACGCACCAGAGAACCGCGACGGCGACGTGTGGATCCTGAAGCCTCCGAACGCCATCGTCGAGCGCCTCGAAGAGCACCAGCTGCAGCTGCAGACCATGGCGGGCATGGGCAAGTTCGCCGCGTACTTCAAGGAGCGAGTCTTCGAGTGGCAGCGTCGCCTCGGGAACGTTGACGCCGTGCTCAAGCTCTGGATGGCCCTGCAGCGCCAGTGGTGCAGTCTCGAGTCAATCTTCCTGAGCGCGTCGGGCGACATCCAACGGCAGCTGCCGACCGAGTATCAGCGCTTCCAGCACGTCGACGAAGAGATGAAGGAGCTGTATCTGGACGCACAGCGCTCGCCGTCCGTGTTGGTGGCGTGCTGCCAGCGGGACGGGCGTGAGCACGTGCTGCGCGGCCTGCACGAGGAACTCGAGGTCTGCCAGAAGGCGCTCAACCAGTACCTCGACTCGAAGAAGGACGTGTTCCCGCGGTTCTACTTCGTCTCGAACGCGTCGCTGCTCGAGATCCTGTCGAACGGGAGCTCGCCACCGCGCCTGCAGCCGCACTTCGGCAACTGCTTCGACGGCGTCAGCGCGTTCGAGTTCGAGCTCGTGCATCCGAACGCGTCCGGACAGGCGGCGCCGCCGGTGATGGGGGCAGGAGCAACAAGCGGCGAGAAACGGAGGACGTCGCTTGCTGCATCACCGTCCTTGACTGCAGTCGTCGAGAGGTACCTGGCGATGGCGATGGTTTCGAAGGAGGGAGAGGTCGTGCGCTTCCTGGACTCGCACCTGGTCCACGGCTCGGTGGAGAACTGGTTCAACGACCTCGTCACGGTCATGCAGGACACGCTGCGCCATCGGATCTTCGACGCCGTCGAGAGCAGCGCGCTCTGGGGTGTCGACTGTGCGCGGCACACGTGGGTGTTCGAGTACCCGGCGCAAGTGGCGCTGCTCGCGAGCCAGGTAGTGTGGACCGAGGAGGTTGAAGCTGCGCTGGAAGAACTCGAGAACGGCACGGAGGATGCGGTGAAGAAGTACTGGGACGTGTCCACCGTGCGTCTCGAGGAGCTCATCAAGCTCGTGCAGGGCGAGCTGCGGGCGCTTGACCGGCAGAAGATCATCACGCTCATCACTGTGGACGTGCACGCGCGCGACGTGGTGCAGTCACTGCTGGCGAAGAAGGTGACGTCGTCGCTCGACTTCCAGTGGCAGTCGCAGCTGCGCTACTACGTCGCGCATGTCGCGAGCAGCACGGGCTCGAAGAAGGAGGTGCACATCAAAATCTGCGACTTCCGGTCGTTCTACAGCTACGAGTACAGCGGCAACTGTGGCCGCCTCGTGATCACGCCGCTCACGGATCGGTGCTACGTGACGCTCACGACCGCACTGCGGCTGTGCTTGGGCGGGGCGCCGGCGGGGCCTGCAGGCACTGGCAAGACGGAGACAACGAAGGACCTCGCGCGCGGCATGGGGCTGCAATGCTACGTCTTCAACTGCAGCGACCAGATGAACTACAAGACGATGGCCGACACCTTCCGCGGCCTCGCGCAGACGGGGGCGTGGGGCTGCTTCGACGAGTTCAACCGCATCTCGGTCGAGGTGCTGTCGGTCGTCGCGACGCAGGTGAAGACCGTGCTGGACGCCACGACGCTGCTGGCGACCCCACGCGGAGCTCCTGCTACGAGCGGTGGCGGTGAGAGCGGACACGACGCTGGCGCGTCAGCAACCGTCTTGGCCATGCCGCGCTCCGGCACGTGCGACTTCTTCGGCAAGACGATCGCGCTCGTGCCGACCGTCGGGTTCTTCATCACGATGAACCCGGGGTACGCAGGTCGCGCGGAGCTCCCGGAGAACCTCAAGGCGCTCTTCCGGTCCTGCGCGATGATCAAGCCTGACCTGCAGCCCATCTGCGAAAACATGCTCATGGCCGAAGGCTTCCTCAAGGCGCGCGCGCTGTCGGTCAAGTTCGTGACGCTCTACGACCTCAGCAGCGAGCTGCTGTCCAAGCAGAAGCACTACGACTGGGGGCTGCGCGCCGTCAAGTCCGTGCTGCTCGTGGCTGGCAGTCTGCGGCGCGCGCAGGCGATGCTGTCGGAGGAAGTCGTGCTCATGCAGGTGCTGCGCGACTTCAACACGCCCAAGATCATGCCGTCGGACCACCCAATCTTCCTCGGGCTGCTCACTGACCTCTTCCCGAACCAGCACCTGCCGCGCACGAACAACGACCAGCTCAAGGCTCAGTGCGTGCGTGTGTGCCAGCAGCTCCGGCTGCAGGCAGAGGAAGGATTCCTCAAGAAGGTGACCGAGTACGACGACGTGCTGCGTGTCCGCCACAGCGTCATGCTCATCGGACCCGCAGGCTGCGGCAAGAGCACGATCTGGACGACGCTCGCCGCCTGCCACAACGCACCGAGTTCGCCAGGCGATGGCGCGCACCGACCGGTGACGGTGTTCGAGAGCGTGAACCCGAAGGCGATCACAGCGGACGAACTGTACGGGTACATGACGCTCGACGACGACTGGAAGGACGGTGTGCTCTCCTCCGTGATGCGCAGCATGGCGAAGGACATCGCGCCGTACAACGAGGCGCAGAGCTACAAGTGGGTCGTGCTCGACGGCGACATCGACGCGGGCTGGATCGAGAGTATGAACACCGTCATGGACGACAACAAGGTGCTGACGCTCGTGTCGAACGAGCGCATCCCGCTGACCCGCTCGATGCGGCTCGTGTTCGAGATCGCATCGCTCGCGAACGCGACGCCCGCCACAGTCTCGCGCGCTGGAATCGTCTACGTGCACGACGGTGACATCGGGTGGCACCCGTTCGTGGAGTCGTGGGTGCAGCGCCGCGAGAGTCCAGGCGAAGGCGCGGTGCTGCAGCGGCTCTTCTCCAAGTACATCGAGTCGTTCTTTGCCGTGCTGCACGACCTTAAGCTCCACGCGGTCGTTCCCGTGAGCGCGATCGCGATGGTGACGACGCTCTGCCGTCTCCTGGACGGCATGCTGCAGGCTGTGAGCGAGCAGGAGAAGACCCCCGAGACGCTCGAGAATGCGTTCATCTACTGTGCGCTGTGGGCGTTCGGCGGTGCGCTTGATGGCGACAAGGCGAACGATCAGCGCAAGAGCTTCTCGACGGCGCTCAAGGCGATCGCCAAGTACAAGCTCCCGCCCGCGAACCCGACTGTAGGCGCGTCGTCGACGAACGGCAGCAGCAGCAGCAGCAGCAGCGGCAGCAGCGGTGGCGCTGGTGGTGGAGGAGGGGACGTGGCCAGCGCACTGTACACCATGAGCCTCTTCGACTTATGCTACGACATCACCACAAACGAGGTCGTGCCCTGGAACGAAAAGCTGTCGGAGCAACCTGGCCCGCCCGATGGTCCTCTGTACGCGATGCTGGTCCCGACCGTCGAGTCGACGCGCCTGCACGCGCTGCTGGCGCTCTTGCTGCAGAACGCGCACCCGACGATGCTCGTGGGCTGCAGCGGCTCCGGCAAGTCGTCGATCGTGCAGGAGCACCTCAAGGTGCTAGATGACGAGCAGCTCGTGTCCGCCACTGTCATGATGCACCACTATATGGACGCGCGTGAGCTGCAGCTCCGTCTGGAGCAGCACGTCGAGAAGCGCTCGGGCAGAGTGTTCGGCCCCGCGCACAACCGCCAGCTCGTCTACTTCCTCGACGACCTCAACATGCCGCACGCCGAGGCATACGGCACGCAGACGGCGCTGGCTCTGCTGCGGCAGTTCATGGACTACGGCGCATGGTTCGACCGGCACGACCTCACGGCCAAGAAGACGCTCCAGGACGTGCAGTTCCTTAGCTGCATGAACCACAAGGCCGGCTCGTTTACAGTCAACGCGCGGCTGCAGCGTCACTTCTCGACGCTGTGCGTCAACGTCCCACCGAAGGCGGACCTGCTCATGATTTACTCGAGCTTGGCGACGCAGCACCTGCAGAGCTTCTCCGACCGGATCAAGAAGCTCGCGCCGGCGATCGTCGCGGCCACCGTCGATCTCTACGCGGACGTGCGCAGCCGCTTCCTGCCGACCGCGACCAAGTTCCACCACGTGTTCAGCATGCGCGAGCTCAGCGCGGTGTTCCAGGGCGTCTTCGCTGCGCGACCCGCGTCGTACGGGGCCAACTCGCTCCGCTTCGCGCGGCTCTGGCTGCACGAGTGTTACCGCGTGTTCAGCGACCGCATAGGGAGCGCGAGCGAGCTCCAGCGGTTCACCGAGATCGCGAGCGAGCAGAGCAAGCGCCACCTCGAAGAGGACCCGGCCGATCTCTTCGCGACCCCGCTGATCTGCGCGGGCTTCCTGCATGGGAGCGGCTCCTCCGGCGACAAGGACGACAGCGACGACACGGCGCTCGGGAACTACGTGCCAGTGGTGGACAAGGCACAGCTCACCGCCTGCCTCGAGCACAAGCTCAAACAGTACAACGAGGCATTCCCTGTCATGCACCTCGTGCTGTTCGACCAAGCGCTCGAGCACGTCACGCGCATCGTCCGCATCCTGTCGCACCCACGCGGCCATGCGCTGCTTGTGGGCGTCGGCGGCTCTGGGAAGCAGTCGCTCTCGCGCCTCGCAGCGTTCATCTGCGGCTACGCGCTCTGCACGCTGAGCGTCAGCGCGGCGCCTGTGTACGGGGTTGCGGAGCTGCGCGAGGACCTGAAGGACGTGTACCGCAAAGCTGGCGTCCGGCCAGCGAAGCCACTCGTGCTGCTGCTCACGGACTCGCAGTTGGTTGACGCGCGCTTTCTGGTGCCGCTGAACGATCTCCTGACGTCCGGGTGCATCCCCGAGCTGTTCGGCGCGGAGGAGATGGATGCGATGCTCAGCTCGCTGCGTCTCGAGGCAAAGGCGAAGGGCGTCCCCGACACGAAGGAGCAGCTCCACGAGTTCTTCTACGACCGCGTGCGCAGCAACGTCCACCTCGTGCTCGCGTTCTCGCCCGTAGGATCGGAGCTGCGCGTCCGGTGCCGCCACTTTCCGTCGCTCGTGAGCTGCTGCACGATCGACTGGTTCCACGCGTGGCCGAAGGAGGCGCTCGTGGACGTCTCGCTCCAGTTCCTCCAGGACGTCGACCTCGGCACGCATGCGATCCTGGAGAACGTGTGCCACCACATGGCCGAGATGCACGCGTCCGTCACGACTGCGAGCGTCGAGTACGCGCGCAGCTTCGCGCGGTACAACTACGTCACGCCGACGTCGTTCCTGGAGCTCATCCGATTCTACCGCTCACTGCTGGCGACGCGTCGGAGCACGCAGGTCGAGAAGATCAAGCGCCTCGACGTCGGGCTCGCGACGCTCAAGAAGACCGCGGCGGACGTCGCCGGGCTCCAGGAAGAGCTCCGCAAAACGATGAAGAAGGTGGATGAGCGCAAGCGCGCCACCGATGCGCTCCTGGAGCAAATGGGCAAGCAGCGCGGCGACGCCGAGGTGAAACAGCGTCGAGCGGACGCCGAGCGCGCGAAAGCGGCGCAGGCGGCAGAGATCGCGTCGAACATTGAGGCGCAGTCGGCGGTGGAGCTTGCGATCGCGAAGCCCGCGCTCGACGCCGCGCAGCAGGCCGTGAACTGCCTCAACAAGGCGTCGCTGACGGAGCTCAAATCGATGGGAAAGCCGCCGGCGGGCGTCGACAAGGTGACCGCGGCGGTGCTCATGCTCGTGAAGCACGAGACGAAGAATCTGAGCTGGGACAACGCCAAGAAGATGATGGCCAAAGTCGACGTGTTCAAGCAGCAACTCGAGCAGTTCGACAAGGAGAACATCCCGGCGGAGATCGTCGCGCGCGTCGACCTGCTGCTCAGCGACGACCCGAACTTCACGTACGAGAAGATGAAGAGCAAGTCCGTCGCCGCCGCGAACCTCTGCGTGTGGGTCCTCAACATCGTCGCGTTCCACCACGTGTACGTGCGCGTCAAGCCGCTCATGGACACGCTCGAGGACGCGCGTAAGCAGAAGGCTGACGCCGACGTCGAGCTGGCCGCGGTGCAGAAGCTCGTGGCCGAAGTCGAGGCGCAGCTGAACGCGCTGCAGCTCTCGTTTCGAGACGCCACGAACGAGAAGGCCAAGGTGGAAGCCGAGGCGCACGCGTGCCAGGAACGCCTCTCGCTCGCCGAGCGGCTCGTGACCGGCCTGGCGTCCGAGAACGAGCGCTGGAGCCGAGAGATCGACGCGCTGCGCGCCGGCGAGAGCGCGCTGATCGGCGACACGCTGCTCGCTGCCGGGTTCGTGAGCTACATCGGCGCGTTCAACGCGAGCTACCGTGCTCAGCTGTGGAAGAACACGTGGCTGCCGGACTTGGTGACGCGGGAGATCCCGATCACGCTTGGAGTCAATGGACAGAGCGCGGTTGGAGGAGCTGGCGGGCGGCAAGGTGGAGGCGGAAGCGGAGGCGCTGAGAGGGACGGCGGTGAGGACTTGGATAGACCTGGCAGTGAATCGACGGCGTCTCTGATCGACCTCAGCAACGCAGAGAACGCGAGCGGAGACCTGAGCTTGGACGGCAACGGCATGGACCCGGTCGAGGTGCTCAGTGACAGCAGCTCCGTGGCGCAGTGGATGAACGAAGGGCTGCCAGCGGACCGGATCTCCGTCGAGAACGGGTGCATCATCACATCCTGCGAGCGCTGGCCGCTGCTCGTGGACCCACAGCTCCAGGGTATCACGTGGCTGCGGTCGCGCGACTTCGAAAGCGGTAACAAGGACAAGGCAGCGGGCGCGAGTGACAAGCTAGTAGCAGCGGGAGGCGAGGCAGCGACAGTGTCGGACGATCTGCTGCCGCCTCTCGTGATCCTCCACCAGTCCCAGAAGAACTGGATGAAGACGCTCAAGACGGCGATCAGCAGCGGCAAGAGCGTGATCCTCGAGAACCTGGGCGAGACGATCGACGCAGCGCTCGAGCCCGTGCTCATGCGTCACGTGCACAAGAAGGGTCGCAACTGGTTCCTCCGCGTCGCCGCGGAAGAGATCGCGTTCGACCCGCGCTTCCGCCTCTACCTGCACACGAAGCTGCCGAACCCGCACTACCGGCCGGAGACGCTCGCGTACTGCACGCTGCTCGACTTTAGCGTGACCGAGAAGGGGCTCGAGGACCAGATCCTCGCAAGCATCGTGAACCTTGAGCAGCCCGCGCTCGAGCGCCAGAAGCAGGCGCTGCAACAGGAGTTCAACGGCTACCAGATCCAGCTCCTGCACCTCGAGAACCAACTGCTCGAGCGGCTCTCGAACGCGCCGGAAGACATCCTGTCGGACGTGCCGCTGATCGAAGGGCTCGAGAGGACGAAGGCGACGGCGAACGAAGTCGCGCTCGCGCTTGTGAAGGGCAAGGAAGCCGAGGCGGAGATCAACCTGGCGCGGGAGGTGTACCGTCCGGTCGCGAACGAGGCAAGCATGTTGTACTTCCTCATGGGTCAGCTCTGCAAGGTGAACCACATGTACAGGTACTCGCTCGAGGCGTTCATGACGTTCTTCTACGTGGCCATGGGGACGGTGCCTCCCGGAGAAAACAGCAGCAGCACCACCACCAGCAGTACAGACACTCTCCTCCCATCGTCGGTCGCGTCGTACACGACAGCAGTCGAACGCGTTCCGATCCTCAAGGAGGCGCTCCGGTGGACGATATTCGCGATGGTCTCCCGCGGGCTCTTCGAGGAGCACAAGCTGCTGTTCCTCACGCAGCTCGTGCTGCTGCTCCTGCGGCGTGGCGTCATCGGGGGACTTGCGAGTGGCTACAGCGAGGAGAACGCCCGGTTCCTGCTGCAGGGTCCGAAGGCGGTCGGGCCAGAGAACACGATCCCATGGCTCGGGGAGTCGCAATGGCAGGCGCTCCAGGCGCTCATCACGCTGGAGCCGTTCGAGCGCTTCGTCGCCGACCTCGAGGAGTCCGAGGCGCGGTTCAAGGAGTGGTACAACGCGGCGAGCCCCGAGACAGAGAAGCTCCCGCTCGACTGGCGCGAGCTCGACAAGGCAGCGCCGTTCCTCAAGCTCCTGGTCATCAAGTGCATGCGCCCGGACCGACTCACGCAGGCGATCAGCAACTTCATCGCCGCGACGCTGCCGAACGGCTCGCAGTATCTCAACTGCGACGCGCAGCTCAACAGCTACGCGATCCTGTGTAGTGCGTTCAAGGAGAGCTCGCCGTGGACGCCCATGTATTTCATCCTGTCGCCCGGCACGGACGTCGTGGGCGACGTCGACAAGCTCGCGATGCAAGACCAGGAGCGCATCAAGGGCGTCGACTACCACAACATCGCGCTCGGGCAGGGCCAGGAGAGCATCGCGATGGCGACGCTGCAGCTGTCGGTGGAGAACGGCCACTGGGTGATCCTCAACAACGTGCATCTGATGCCCAAGTGGCTGCTGGAGCTCGACAAGTGGCTTGAGCAGGTCGCGAAGGCCAGCAAGACCGCGTCGTACGCGTCGCTGAGTCTCAACGTGTCGTCGGTTCTCACGAGCGGCGGAGGCGCCAGCGACGGCGCAGGACGCTCGCGGTCAATCGTCGCGAGCGCGGGCGGCGTGCACCCGAGCTTCCGGCTGTTCGTCACGAGTGATCCGTCGCCGCACATCCCGATCGGCCTGCTCGAGCGCGCGGTCAAGCTCACGAACGAGCCGCCGACGGGCCTCAAGGCGAACCTCAAGCGCGCGTTCTGCTGTTTCAGCAAGGCGCACGTGGACGAGCTCGAGCCGCGCACGCGCTGCGTGCTCTTTGCGCTCTGCTACTTCCACGCGCTCATGCTCGAGCGCAAGAAGTTCGGCGCGCAGGGGTTCAACATGGTGTACCCGTTCGCGGCGAGTGACCTGCTTGCGAGTAGCACGGTGCTCCGGAACTACATGGAGAACGCGCCCGCGCGCGTGCCGTGGCAGGACCTGCGCTACCTCTTCGGCGAGATCATGTACGGCGGCCACATCGTGAACGAGTTCGACCGCCTCGTGTGCGCCAAATACCTGAGCTACTTCCTGCGCGACGAGCTGCTCGAAGAGCTCTCGATGGTTCCGTACGGCGACGACAGTGGCCATGGCGGAGGCGGTGGAGGTGGTGGGGCAAGTGGCGAGTCAAACAGCAGCAGCAGCGGAGACGGAGGCGGTGGTGGTGGCGACGGAGGCGGTGGGAGTGCAGCGCACCAGCGTCGCGACTTTCTCGCGCCGAAGCTCTCGGCCGGATTCGACCGCATCCTCGAGCACATCGAGCACGCGCTGCAGTCGGACTCACCGACCGCGTTCGGTCTCCACCCGAACGCCGAGGTGGCGTTCCGCACGGAGCACGGCGAGAAGCTCGTGAAGACGATCCTGGCGCTCTCGCGGAGCGACGGCGCGCGAGGCGCGAAGGAGAGCGCGGATGCGGTCCAGATGGTCGCGGAGGGGGTGCTCCAAGACATCCTGGAGAACTACCGCGAGGTCCGCTTCGACATCCACGAGCTCTTCTTCAAGACATCCGAGCATATGGGGAACATGGGGGCGTCTGGGAAAGGAGGCCGCAGTGCGTCGACAGCTGCGGCACTGGCGATGGCGGCCGCAGAAGAGATGGACCCGTACCAGAACGTGCTGCTGCAGGAGTGTGAGCGCATGAACGCGCTGCTGAGCGAGATGACGCAGTCGCTCGTGGAGCTCGAGATGGGCTTCCGTGGCGAGGTTACGCTCACCGAGGCGATGGAGACCCTCCAGAGCTGCCTCTACTACGAACGCGTGCCACCAACCTGGGAGGCCGTGGCATTCCCGTCGCGACGGTCGCTCGCGCCGTGGCTTGCCAACTTGCAGCAGCGCATCGCACAGCTTCAGGACTGGAGCACCCAGGCCCCAGAGCTGCCGCTCGTGCTCTGGTTCCCGGGACTCTTCAACCCGCAGTCGTTCCTCACTGCAGTCTTGCAGACGTGTGCGCGGAAGAACGCGCTCGAGCTCGACAAGCTGCTCATCGTGACGGACGTGACGAAGCGCGGCGTGGACGCGGTCGACGCTCCGTCTCGCGACGGGCAGTACATTCACGGACTCGCTCTCGAGGGAGCGCGCTGGGACCTCGGCAGCGGCATGCTCGACAGCAGTCTGCCCAAGGAGATGTACGTGGTGATGCCAGTGATGAACTGCCGCGCAATAGCAGCCGCGACTCGGAAAGAGACTGGAAGTGGCGGTGGCAGCTCGTCCAGCAACAGCAGCAGCAGCAGCGTGTTCGACTGTCCGGTGTACAAGACACAGCAGCGTGGCCCCACGTACGTTTTCACGGCGCAGCTCCGGACCAAGTCACCGCCGTCCAAGTGGATCCTCGCAGGCGTGGCGCTGCTGATGGAGGTCGTGTGAGAACAGGAGGAGGAGCGTCCGTGCATGTTTGGCGTGCTCGTCTAGATGGATGGGCATGACTTCGCTCAGATTGTTCGACTAGGGAAACCAGCTCGAGCACACACGAGTCGCTACTGGGGGGCAAAGGTACCTAACTTGATTATCAAGCTTGGTCGGACTTCTTCTCCTGCCAGAGGGAACTATCCAGCCTTGGTGTGGTGCTAAGGTACAGTGCTAGGTTCTACCGTCCCTGTGGTGAGTAGTGTTGTTGTGAAGATGGAGATCGCTCGGATGAGACCGTCGCGGAGCTCGGTGTTGTCGGTGTTGCTCGCGATCTTGAGTGCATTGCGGAGATGAAGTTGGCGGTGGCTGCGTCAGTGCAGCCTGAGCCGGAGTTTGTGTTTGTGTTGTTCTCGTCGCCACACATTCGAGTCAAATCACTCTCAATTAGGTATATTTGAATTCATCAAGATAATGATAAACCTAAACGAGGCGTGTCATCGAAATGGTTCCTATGACCTCCTCGATCACATC
>JAASFH010000093.1:0-38637 GCA_023333695.1 Globisporangium yorkense
CTCGGGCGACTTGTACAGATGCGTGTACTTGTCGTCCAGCGGGCACCGCATGGGCACGAAGCGCGAGTCGCGCACGAGGTCGCCGATCTTCGGCACGTCCTCCCAGTTCTCGGGGATCTTGCCCGACTTGCGTCCCACCGATCGCCGTCCCCCGCGCTCTCCATTCTGCTCTGGCTGCTGGCTGCCATTCTCCTGATCCTGGCTGCCGGGCGAGTGGCTCCCATCCTTCTCCTGAGGCGCGGTGGGGGAGGACTTGTCGCTGTCTCCGCCACTCGGCATGTCCGTGTCCATAGGCTGGCGGTCATCCGAGAGCTTGGCGCTCTGCTGCGCGTCCGCCGCAGACTCGCCCTCCTCCTCCGTTCGCCGCTGCTGCTCGTCGGCGCCATTCTGCTCTCGCCGCTGCGCGTCCCTGCGATGGCGGCGGCCTCCGCGACGACCGCGTCTGCGCCGCGCCGGGGGACGGCCGCCGAAGCGGTCGCGCGAGCGCGAGGACTCGCGGCGGGAGCGGCGGCGGTCCCAGCTCCGACTGCGCCCGCGCGCCCACGACGGCGAGCGGCGGTCGCGGTACCCACGGCGCGGCGAGCGGCTGCGTCCTCCGCCGCCGTACCGGTCGAGGCTGCGGCTGCTGCGGCGCCGGCGGCTGTCGTGGCGTCCGCGGCTTCTGCTGCGGCTGTGGCGGCGGCGCCTCCGCTCGCGGCTGCGGCTGCGGCTCCAGCTGCGACTGCGGCGCCGACGGCGCGAGCGACTGCGGGAGCGGCTGCGACGGCGCTCGTGGTGGCTCCCGCTGCTGGTGGCGACGCCATTGTCGGCGCGCCGCGAGCGCGAGCGCGAGAAGCTGCGGGAGCGGCTGCGCGACGCCGAGCGCGCGGCATCGGCGGCGCCCGCGTCGTCCTCGACCCCGACCATGCTTCCTCCTGCGAGCGAGCGTGCGTGAGCTGCTGGCTGAGAGCAAATCGCGATGTGTTGGACCTAAACCGGGAGAGCACCTCGAAATCCTACTGTACCGAATGAAAGACCTTGCATATTGACTGCTCCACTAAAGTCCGACGCTGAACACCTGCACATTCACTCTGGCACATACAAATTTTAAGTATAGAAAGAAGACCACCATGGCAGGGCTCGTCGAGAAGCTCGTGCTGCTCGTCGGCCAGTGCGTCTGCGTGCATGCACACGCTCCCGCACGATGCGTCTTTATGAGCACTGCGCTCACTGTACCCTTCTCTATCTCTTACGACTGCGCGCAGAGCCTTCTACTCGGACGAGCATGTCGTCGTGCTGCGCGCACTCATCCGCGAGAAGTTCATGAAGGTATCAACTCGCGCTCAATAACTCGCGTGTATCGCTCTCTATAAGAGCTGATCCGCTCTACCACTCGCTACTACTGCTGTTGCTGCTGCTAGGACGACGAGATGGGCAGCGCCGTGAACCTGCAGACGCGCCAAGTGCGCAAGATCATGAACGAGCTGCACCAGGACCACCTCGTCTGCGAGTGCGTGCTGCTGTTTGGGGATCGATGAAGTGTCATTGGTATCAATGGGATCGGAGCTCAGAGTGGTCTGTGCGACGGACGCAGGGAGGTGCTGAACGACAAGCGCGTCGGCGGCAGTTCGTCCACTTCGTACTGGTGCGTTCGTCAGCAGATCTGATACTAAAGTATCGCCGGATCCTGACTCGAGCGCGTGTGCTGCTCTGATGGAGAACAGGTACATCGACTACAAATACTTCGTGGACGTGGTGCAGTACCGATTGTACGTGATGCACGAGCACCTCAAGAGCAGCGAGCAGCTGGAAATCGAGCGGCAGACGTTCCAGTGCAAAGATCCGGACTGCGGTCGCGAGTACACGGCGCTGGAGGCGCAGCTGCTGCTCATGCCCGGGCAGTTCGAGTTCCGGTGCGGTCACTGCAACGACCTGCTCTTCGAGTGCAACAACAACGACAGATTGGTGCACATCCGGAGTCTGCAGCAGAAGGTGGGTCGAGCGAGCGAGTGTGCTGCTTTGAGCTCTCCACCTGCTGTTTCTAACCACTTTGATGTGCGCCCGGCGTCATCGAGTTCAGTTCAAAGACCAGATGAACAAGCAGAGCGCGATGCACGAAGGGCTCTACGAAGTACTGCGGCGGATCGGCGACTTCGTGAAAGAGGGCCATGTCCTGCCAAAGTGAGTTCGTGCTTGATGTCGTCCTCTTTTGTGGGCGAGTCGTCTGACACGTGTTCGTGTGCGTCTTTCTGGTCGATGCAGCAACCTCCCGAGCGACAATCGCGCGGCCGGACTCGGCGGGAACAGCGTGCGTGCCACAGCAGCGGCGAACGGCCGACCTGGTGGAGCAGGCGGCGGCAATGGACCCGGACAGGGCGGCAGCCGCGGGAACGACGGGAAGAACTCGCAGTCGTACCTGTATCCATACGGGAACCAGGTACGCACGACTGGCGTCTCGGGTATTCTGTTGCTGAGCACTGACACGACTGCACCACTTGTAGGACCAAGAGATCATTGTGGACATCGCTGGCAACGACCAAGCAGAGGACGAGTATCTGCTGGACAGGAAGCGAAAAGCGGTGCGTGCTGCTTGTGTTTTGGAGAACGAGAGATGTCGAACCGTAGTTGCTGACCGACTTTGTCGCTCTGCTGCGATGGGCTGGTAGGAGGACGATGCTGCCGATAGACCGGCAAAGGGCGGTCCACGGGCTCTCCCCGAGTTCTTGTTGGGCAGTTCCATCAGTGGGCACATGGCTGCGAAGCACGTTCAAGCTGCTGCGGCCGCTGCCGCTGCCGCCGCGGAGGAGAAGGAATCGTTGCTCAACGCTGGCATGCAGAGTATGGAGGATCTGAACCAGACCGAGATGACCGAGGAGCAGCGCCAGGAAGCGTTCAGGAAAGCGTACATGGCGGAGCTCGAGCGGTACAACGGAGAGAACGAGGAAGGCTACGAAGAAGTGGAGGTGCAGGTGGACAAGCAGGGCTGGGACGCGGAGATGAACGGCGACACGATGGACGACGAGGAGCTGGAGGATGTGGAGTGGGAGTGGTGCGACGACTACGACAGCGGCGCAGTCGACATTGAGGTCAAGGTGAATGGGCTGCCGAAGCGCCTGGTGTCCGTGGACGACAACGATCTCCTGAGTATGTCACAGGAGGAGTTCATGGTACGTGTTGTGCAGTTGTCGAGGATGTATCCACTGGCATCCGCTTCGTCGACAGGCGCTGATCGTGTTGCGTTCTTCATAGGAGTGCTACCGAGCGGTGTCTGCGTGATCCCAACAGCAGCACACTGTCATACCTCCTCTCCTCGTACGTTGACATGAAAGGCGTCGGTATGCTTGATTGGTTTAGCTTGCTCGATCGATCGCAGAGGATGGTAAGCAGGAGAAGAAGAGAATGCACGCTCTCCAGCTCGCTCATCAATCGTCCACGAAGACGCCTTTGTGAGCCAGCGGGATGGTTGTGATCGACGTGCTCTGACGGCGAAAGTGCTCAGGTTTGGCGGAGGCTTCAGGTTGCGTCTCTCTGGTTGCTGGCGATGGTTGGTTCGCTGCTTTCTGGTGCATGACGGTGATCATCGGGTCCTTCGAGTACATCCACGAGCGCTGCGCGTGGGTGTCTCGTTGCGGCTCCGCGCTGACCCGGAAGACTTCGCCCATGGCTCCAGACACCGCTTTCCCACGCTCGACGTTGCGACCGCCGGCTCCACCAGCTGGGACGAGAGTGAGCGACGTCGAAGCACCGGCGCCATGTCTGTACGGGGGCGAGGTCTGAGGGAAGTGGTTGATGAAGGCAGTACGATGTGTGGAGTCCAAGTACCGCTTTTGCGAGTCGAGGTCGGGCTGCGGGATCGTGGAGCGGAAGTCTTTGGGTGCTGGCGTGGTAGTCTGTCGAATCGCCTGGTCGAGATTGTGGTCGCTGATCATCTTGTGCTTTTGCCTCTGGAGGATGGATGAAGAAAGGATGTCAAGAGGTGGCTCGCGCTCGTTGGTGGCAGCAAGCAGAGGAGCAGAGGCATCAGCACCTGAGCTGTTGCGCGCGACCCGTTGAAGTCCGACCCGGTGGTCGTGGCGAACTCTTTCTGCGAGGTGGCCGATTGCTGGTAAGCAATGGTATCGGATGCCAGCACGGCAAATGGTATCCAGCAGCGAGTCACGCACCGCTCCGTCATGAGGGAGGACTCCGTTCAGCGGCGACGCGCGCTCTTCGTACCAGTTGTCTGTCAAAGTCCCGCATGCTCCGTCAAGATCGACACACACACCAGCCACCGCCAGGTCGTGAAGGGACAGATGTGCACAACGCACCATTGAGCGTCTCCTTGTGGTAGCTCTTCAGCGCCATCTTCTCCTCCAAGTTGCTGCTGTGGCGTGCGTGGCTGTGTGTGCAAGTGCGTGGTTGTGTGTGTGTGGGTCGCTGAACACGTTGAAGTCTATTCCAGGAGTCCAGGGTAACCTTTCCACAAATAGAGCGACCTCTCGAAGTCAGCACCAGACAAGCAACAACAACTCACGCGAACGGAGGCAGTCGAGCGAGCACGCGACGACACCGCCGCCGCCGCCGACGACGACGACCATGAGCCACCGCTTGTCCCAGAACGCGCGGCACACGAAGGATCTGCTGGAGGAGCTCGAGCGCGACAAGGAGCTCGAGGTGCTGCGCGAGTACCTCACGCGGTTCGACCTCTTCCCCGGCCAGCGCGACCCGGCAGCCGCCCCCATCCGCTTCGAGGAACTCAAGGAGCTCGTCAAGCACTGGAAGCTGCACCGGCAGCGCAACTTCTGGAAGACACACACGACCAAGGAAGACCTCGTGCACACACTCTACCGCCATATCAACACCAAGATCATCCCCCAGGAGGCTCGCGACGAGAGTAGCAGCAATGGCGTCTCGTCTTCTTCTTCGGCGCCGTCGGCAGCAACGGCAGCGACGGCTTCAACTGGTGGCGGTGCTTCTGGAGGACCGAACAACGCACTGTCGCACGCCGGAG
This sequence comes from Globisporangium yorkense, assembly GCA_023333695.1. Taxonomy (NCBI): domain Eukaryota; phylum Oomycota; class Peronosporomycetes; order Pythiales; family Pythiaceae; genus Globisporangium; species Globisporangium yorkense. The sequence continues at coordinate 4,970 of JAASFH010000093.1, forward strand.
GAGGCGTGATGCCGATGGCACCGACAGCTCCCTCGAGGAAGGCGTCGTCGATCGCGCACGGCCCCGTCGACTCGCCGCGCTCCAAGTCCATTCTCGTGCACGCGCGAGGCGTCGCCGGCGCTGGCGGTCCCAAGAGCGAACACATCTTCAGCGAGTACGGCGGCGATCTGTTCAGCCAGCGTGGCGACTACGAGGACGGCATGATCTACTTGTCGCGCTTCCAGAAGCCCGGACTGGATGCCGATCACACTCTTGTCAAGAAGAACGACAGCGCGAGCGAGCTGAAGCCGGACAAGGACGAAGAGGAGACCCACTCGAAGAGTCAAGAGGAGCTGGATCTGGGCAGCGCCATGTCGCGCGAAGTACGGCTGAAGCAGGAGTGCGCGTTCAGCATCTACCACGTACGTTCCTGCGTTCTGAACGAGCTTGGAGGAGCAGGAGGAGGCTGACGAGCAAAGCTGTCTTGACTTACTTGCGTGTTTTCATCTCGTGCCACGCGGACCAGTTCACCACTGCCATCGGACACGAGAAGCAGATGGTGCAGGAGGGGTGCATGCTGGCGCTCAGCAGACTCTCGGTCTTCGACGACATCGAGGTGAAGAAGTTCTGTGCGGCGGCAATCTTGAACCTGACGTGGGAGTCGTCGTTGTGCATCCGGATGGTCGAAGAAGGCGTGCTTCTCGCACTCCTGGAGCTTGCCAAGGCGCAGCACGAAGAGATCCGACGCAACACGTCCATGGCGCTCTGCCGCTTTTCGTACGAGCGCAGCGGGCAGCTGCGGCTCGTGCAGGAAGGCTGCGTCTCGGCGATCATCTCGATGCTCAACTCGCCAGACTACGAAACGAAAGAGGCGTGCGTGAAGGCGCTGATCAACATCGCGTCGTACTCGGGCTCGGGCGTCGCAGAGAGCGTCGTGCAGACGATTCTCAAGATCTCGGCGAGGAAGGAGCAGGCGAGTGTCAGCCTATCGGCGGAAGCGATCTACAACCTCTCGCTGCTCACGGTACCGCGCGGCAAGGTCGTGGAGGATGGCATCCTCGACAACATCTGCGAGCTGTCCCAGAGCGCGAGCGATCCGGACGTGAAGATCCATCTCGCGACGGCGCTGTCCAACTTCTCCGGGTTCCAGTCGAACCTGGAACATCTGAGCCAAGTGCGCGTTCTCGAGTGCCTCGAGGACCTGCTCAAGTTCGAGAACGAGGTCGTTCGGGAGCGGTGCGCGTTCACGGTCGCCAACATCTCGTCGCACCCGACGTCTCTCAAGAACTTGGTGCTCAGCGACGCTGTGGTGCAGCTGGTCGAGATGGGCCAGAAAGCGAGCGAAGCCGTCCAAGAGAGCATCGCGCTGAGCCTGTCGAACATGGCGGCGACGGCGGACAGTCGGCAGCTGCTCGCGCGCTTCGGTGTTGTGTCCCTGCTGCTGCATTTCCTGGAGGAGTCGAGCTCACTCACGAAGCAGTACGCGATCGTGTCACTCTGCAGCCTCATGGTGAACCCGGCGATGTGTTCGGAGCTAATGCAGAGCAACACGCCCGCGGTGCTCGCGCACCTCGCAACGAGTTCGCACGACAAAGTGAAGGAACTATGCGCGAACGCGCTCTTCAACCTGTCGTGCGAGAAGAGTCTGCACGGGTACCTGCTCAAGGACGACGTGATCAAGGCCATCGCGCGGCTGTGCAAGAAGTTCGTCGTGAACAAGGACGGCGTGGAGGTGGAGGACGACACGCCCGTGAACGCGAACGACAAGACACCGGCCGTGTTGCTGCGCACGCAGGAGTGCGCGATCGCGTGTCTGTTCAATCTGTCGTTCTTCGACGAGAGCCGCAAGGTCCTCATCCGGGTCGACATCGTCAAGACGCTGTTCCAGATCTTCCAGCGGCCAGTGAAGAACGACGAGCTGACGAAGCAGTGCGCCGGGATTGTCGCGAACCTGTCGTTCGACGTGGACTCGCGCGCGCGCATGGTCGAGGACGGCTGCGTGCGTCTCATCCGCAAGCTCATGAACTCGAGCAGCAAGGACACGCTCCTCTGCTGCTCCATCGCGTGCTGCAACTTGGCAGCCGAGGCGCTCGAGAAGACGCCGATCTTGACCATGCTGATCGATCTCTCCAGCTCTCCGCACGCTGCGATCACGCTCACGTGCGCGACAGCGTTCTCCAAGCTCGCATCGAACGTGGCGTTCCGCCCAACGCTGACCAAGTCGCCCGAGCTGTACCCGGCACTGACACTCATGATGCGATGCGGGATCGAAGACATCCAGATCTACTCGGCGGTCACGCTGTGCAACCTCGCCGTGGAGCGCAGCCAGCGCTCACGGCACATCTGGAAGGAGGGCACTGTGCCGGACTTCATCGTGAACTCGCTCCTGCGCATCAACAGCGACTCGACGAAGGAGATCTGCGCGCGCGCACTCTACAACCTGCTCACGCATGACGAGTACCGCATGGCGCACATCAAGGAGGGCGTGCTGTACGCGCTCGTCAAGCTGGCGCGGCTCGAGAGCGTCGAGATCCGCTCGCTGTGCGTCACGGTGCTCTACAACCTGTCGTGCGACCCGGCGATGCTCGACATCCTCATGGAGATCAACGTCGCGCAGGTGATCACCAAGATGTGCGAGATGGAGTTCAGCAACCAGGACATCCACCGCCGCCTCGCCGCGTGCCTCATGAACATCGCGATGAAGCAGGGCAACGAGGCCAAGCTCGTGGAAGGCGGCGCGCTCGTCGCGACACTTGTGCTCGCGGAGCACAACGACGCGCCGACGATGCGATGCTGCGCCTCCGTGCTCTGCTACCTGTCGTCCCAGCGCGCGAACTGCGAGGCCATGGTGGCGAGCGGGCTCGTGGACGTGCTCGTGCGCATGATCGCGTCCGACGACAGCCAGCAGAACCTCTTCGCCCTCAACGCGCTCTGCAACATCTCGTGCGTGCCGGCGCTGCACGACCGCGTGATCGAGGAGTCCGGCGTGATCCAGCCGACGATTCGCCTGTTCTCCGCCAGCGAGGAGGAGCACGTGCTGCTCGGATGCGCGCATACGCTCTACAACCTCACGCACCACGTGCGGTTCCGCAAGGCGCTGCTGCAGAAAGAGCTGCTCGACGTGCTCCAGATCGCGTTCTCTCGCAGCCCGGCGTCGCCGCAGCTCGTCGACGTGTGTGTGCAGATCATCGCGATCCTGTGCGAGGATCCGCATGACTGGAGCGAGATCGCGGCGAAAGGCGCCGTCAAAGTTCTGCGCGCCGTCGCGCCGCACTGCAGCCCGGCGACCATGCTGCACTGCATCTTCGCGCTCAGTCAGCTCGCGCGGTGCGAGCGAGTGGGGCTCACGGTCCTGACCGACGGCGCGCTGGACGTGATCGCCAGTGCGGTGCTTTCTCCTCCGGCAGTCCGTACGGCAGCAGCAGACGAACCGACAGCAACAGCAACAGCAGCAGCCGCACCGCATGCAGTCTCCGCCGAACTCGCCGAACGGTGCTCCATCATCCTGCGATCGCTGTCGACGTCGCTCGAGTGCCTCCCGGCGCTGATGGAGGACCGGCGCCTGATCCCGATCATCAAGGCGATCACCACCGACGGGATGCGGAAGGACACGTGCAAGAACGCCATCTTGACGCTGTACAACGTCTCGTCCTGCAAGAGCCCTGGTCTGGACACGTTGGTCGCGTCCGGCGTCATCCGAGTGCTCATCCGGCTGTCCACCGTCGGTGGGTCGGACATGGCTCCTGCGTGTGCGATCGCGCTCGCACACATCAAGCACGTCCAGAAAGACCGCGATCGCCCGGCGGCGGAAGGCAGCACGGAGGAGGAGACGCCGGACGAGATGGAGGAGGGTATCATGACGACGCTGCTCGCGATGATCGACCTCGACCAGGCGAGCGTCCACCGCGTCGACCGCATGGCGCTCACGCTCCCGGCGAACCTGCCGCCGCTCCGACCGGCGGAGTGGGTGTTCATCGCTGGGGACACGTCGATCCGCCTCGGGTCACAGCTTCCCGTGTCGTGGGCGGTCCACAACTCGTCGATCGACGACGCGCGCTTCGTGCCCGCGGAGCCGCGCTCGTACCTGGCGATGCTCTCGCCGATGGTGCCCGCGACGGGTGTGACCGTCCAGGACAAGCTCTCTGGGTCGTTCCGGATCATGAAGGTGCGTGAGGACAAGTACCGCATCAAGCACCTGGACGCGCGCTTCCTCCGGGCTGCGAACGCTGCGACGGACTCGAGCGAGAGCCTCACGGACGCGATCGCGAACGCGATCTTGGACGGACTCGAGCGCGCGCCGACCCCCACGTCGTCACCCCTTGACGCGTCCGACAGTGTGTCTGCGCACGCGTCCGACAGTGAGAGCGAGGAAGTGCGGTCGCCGTCGCCGACCAAGAAGAAGAGCAGCGCGGTGCGAGGCGCCCTCGCGCGCACCAACAGCCACGGACGCAACATGGGGGTGATCATCATGGACCGCCGCAGCTCCAAGTCGAACGGCCACAAGGGCAGCAAGGCGCTGCTGCAGCCGCCGGACGTCAAGCTCGAGACCACCAGCCTGCGCAAGAAGGACTCGCAGCGAAATAGCAAGCTGTACGGCGCGTCGTCGGCGTCCTCGGACGGCGACCGCGGCGGCGTCATCCTGCCCAGGCTGTAGCTCATCATATGAAAGTAGAGTAAGGTAGCTCGTCGATACACACGCTCTTGGCGTCGTTCGTCATCGTTGCGTCTACTGCTTAGCAAGTGTGTGACGTCTACTACGTGTCCGTGTCGACGAGCTTGGCGCGCAGCTCCGGAGAGTGTAGCGACGCGCGGAGCTCCGGCGCGTTGCCCGCCACGCGCACCTCGCGCAGCTTGGGCAGCGCCAGCAACGCGCTTTCCGGCAGGCGCGCGAGGCCGTTGCCGCGCACGTCGAGCACCTCGAGCTGCTGCAGCTGCGCCACGCGCGGCGAGAGCTCCGCGAGCCGGTTGCGCGACACGTCGAGCGTCGCGAGCGCCGATAGCTCGAAGGCAGAGTCGGGCAGCGCGCGCAGCTGGTTGCCCGAGAGGTCCATGGCGCGCAGCTGCGGCACGCGCTCCAGCACGAGCGCCAGGCGGCAGGCGCACGCGTCGCCCACGTGCTCGCACATGAGATTGCGGCACACGAGGTCCGGGGACTCGGCGAGGCGCAGCTCCTGCACGGCGGGGCCGCCGCGCGCGACGTCGCGCAGACTGCGCGCCACGAGCAGCGGGCTGTTGGCCGCGTCGCCACTGCTGGAAGCGGAGAAGCAGCGGCGGCGCAGGAGGCGCTTGCTGCCGCGCATGCGCTGGACGAGCATGACGATGGTACCTATTACTTTTTGAGCCGAAAATATTGATACCATAGTATCAAGTTTTCGACACCAATTATTGATAGTGAAGTAAACAAGGAAGCTGGTCACCTCACTTACTTCACTATCCAACCCAGTCGTTCGTACGCCACAAGATTTGACACGCACCGAACCAGCAATGCTGCGGCTCGCGAGGCGATCGACTGTGTCCTCGGCGGCTGCTGGCACGCGCCGCCGCCAGCAGCAGCTCCTGCTGCTCCAACAGCAGCGGCAGCACCCGCGTGTCGCGCTCTTCTCGCAGCAGGCGGCGCCCGTTGTGCAGCTGCCGCCGGAGCTGCGCGCGCGCGTGAAGGAAGCGCCGCTCGCGAGCGCGTACGACCCGACGGAGGTGGAGCGCGGCTGGCAGGCGTTCTGGCAGGAGGCGGTACGGCGGCAGACGGCGGTGGCTGGCGAGAGCGGCGAGCCGCGGCGCAGCTTCCGCATGGTGCTGCCGCCGCCCAACGTCACCGGCGCGCTGCACATCGGCCACGCGCTCACCATCACCATCCAAGACGCACTGGCGCGCTGGCATCGCATGCGCGGCTTGGACGTGCATTGGGTGCCGGGTCTCGACCACGCGGGCATCGCGACGCAGGTGCGCTCGCTGCGATCTGTGGTGGATGCGTGCGAGTGATCCGAGATGCTGACGGAGCCCGAGTGTGTGGCTGCTAGAGCGTCGTGGAGCGCAAGCTCCAGAAAGAGCGCGGGCTCTCAAAGTACGACCTCGGACGCGACGCGTTCGTCAGCGAGGTCTGGAAGTGGAACGAGCAGTACGGTGGTCGGATCATGAACCAGCTCGACCGCGTTGGCGCGATCGTGGAGAAGGACCGCGCGTACTTCACGCTGGACGACACGCGCTCGAAGGCGGTGGTGAGCGCGTTCGTGCAGCTGCACGAGCGTGGGCTCGTGTATCGCCGCCGCCGTATGGTGAACTGGTGCGGAAGCTTTCTGCTTGATGGTGCAGCAAACTTGGTGGGAGGTGACGCATGTTGCATGGCGTTGCTGCCGACAGGTGTCCGACGCTGAAGACCGCGATCTCCGACATCGAAGTGGACCTGGAGCAGGTGGAGGGCTCGACGATGAAGATGCTGCCTGGCCGCACCAAGCCCGTGGAGTTTGGCGTCATGCACCGCGTTCGGTACCAGGTGCGCAAGATGCCTCGTGATGTGAACCTCACGACGTCGGTCGAGTCATGCTGACGGATGTGAACACGCAGGTCGTGGACTCGGACGAGTTTCTGGAGGTAGACACGACTCGCCCAGAGACGATCTTCGGCGACGTCGCAGTCGCAGTGCACCCTGACGACAGCCGCTACACAAGGTTCCACGGCAAGAGTGTAGTCCACCCGTTCTCGAAGGAGCCGATCCCGATCGTCACGGACAGCGTTCTGGTGAACATGGAGCTCGGAACTGGTGCGTGGTGTTCTGGTCGTGGGATGCAGGCAAGCACATGCCATGGCTCAGATTCCTCATCTATTGTCGATGTACCTCATCAGGCGTCGTGAAGATCACGCCGGCGCACGACCCGAAAGACTTTGAGTGCGGCATGCGCAACAACCTGCCCGAGAAGGAGGTCATCGACAAGGACGGTTGCATCTGTGGCGATGTCGCCGAGCGGTTCTTGGGACTGGACCGCTATGACGCTCGCGAGATGGTGATCAAGGAGCTCAAGGAGATGTCGCTGTACGTGGACAAGGTGCGTGCTCTGCGAGTTGCTTCGTGATGGTAACGATGCTGTGCTGTCACACCATACCAACGTAGTACACGCTCGTGCACCTCATTACACTCAGCTGGACCACCCGACAGCGATCTCGATCTGCTCTCGGTCCGGGAACGTGATCGAGCCGCTGCTGATGCCGCAGTGGTTCGTCGACTGCAAGGACATGGCGAAGCGCGCGGCGGACAACGTTCGGTCCGGCGCGATGGCGATCGAGCCAAAGTCGCACGCGCACACGTGGTACTACTTCCTGGACAACATCCAGGACTGGTGCGTGAGCCGGCAGCTATGGTGGGGCCACCGCGTACCGGCGTACCGCGTGAAGAGCGACACGAGCGACCAGTGGTTTGTTGCGAGCTCGCTCGACGAAGCGCGCCGCAAGGCAGAGCAGGCGCTTCAGGTCGAGCTGAGCGAGAGCGACATGGAGCAAGACGCCGACGTCCTGGACACGTGGTTTAGCTCTGCGCTCGTCCCGCTCTCCGCGTTTGTACGTGAGCACCCGCTGTCATCTTAAGCGTGCTGTCGAGGGGGATGTTCTGACTGTTGCGGTGCGTGTGGATCTGCAGGGCTGGCCGAACGGTGAGGAAGACCAGCGTGTCGCCAACGACATCGCGACCAAGTACCCGCTGGATGTGATGGAGACGGGATCGGACATCTTGTTCTTCTGGGTCGCTCGGATGGCAATGCTCTGCGAGGAGGTACGAGTCGCATCCACTGTGTGTGTACTGCCAAGGTGTTGCTGAAGTCGGAGAATGTGTGCTGCGTGCTGTCTGCACTGAAGTTCTCGGGCGAGATTCCGTTCCGCAAGGTGCTCTTGCACCCGATGGTCCGCGACAAGGCGGGGCGGAAGATGTCCAAGAGCCTTGGGAATGTCATCGATCCTCTCCACGTGATCGACGGTATTTCGCTGGAGCAGCTTCTCGCGGATCTGATGGTACGTCTCGGCAGCTTGTATCCGTCAAGACTCTGAGCTAACGTTGTCGCTTCTTGCTATGCTGTTGATGATCCTCTCGCTAGAGTGGCAATGTGGGTCCTCGCGAGCTGAAGAAGGCCGAGAAAGAGCTGAAGCGAGAGTTCCCACAGGGAATCCCGACGTGCGGTACGGACGCGCTCCGATTCACGCTCGCCTCGTACCTGCAGCAAGGTTTGTTCGAGTTGTCCATGTGTGTGTCAGCGAGCGTTTGTGCTGCCACACGACTTGCTCACCGCCGTTCTGTTTGCTTCTCTCTGACTGCGCTCGCAGGCCGGCAGATCAACATGGATGTCCAGCGTGTCGTGTCGTACCGCCACTTCTGCAACAAGATCTGGAACGCCGTTCGGTATGCGCTGCCACTGCTGGAGCCGGCAACCCCTGAAGCAAAGCAGGACACGAGCGCAACTACTGCGCGTGACTTGAAGGAACTCCGCAGCAGCATGGGTCTGGCTGATCGATGGATCATGAGTCGACTCGTACGTCTGCGGTATCAAGGAGTGTGGCTCGCCAGATCTGCGCTTCTTGCTGACCATGCGGACTCTGTCGTGTCTCGATCTGCAGGCCCAAACTGTGATCTCGGCGAACAAGGGCATCGAGTCGAACCACTTGGCGGTGAGCGTCTCGTCGATGCAGCGGTTCTTCGTGCAGGAGCTGTGCGACGTGTATATCGAGTTCAGCAAGCCGGTGCTGTATGGCAACCGCATCGACGCGACCGAGTTCGGCTCGGACGAGGAGCTGCTCGCGCGCAAGCTCGGCGCGCAGGCGACGCTGTTCCAGTGCCTCGACTACTCGATGCGCCTTCTCCATCCGTTTATCCCGTTCGTGACGGAGGAGCTGTGGTGCGTGTGATCTGCCCTTGGTGGAGATACAAAGCAGCGGTCGAGTGGTGTGCAGGACAAACCATTGATCGCACTTGATGCCTCCTCGAATGTGATCGCGCGGTGCACAGGCAACGCATCCGCGAATGCGACCCACTCAAGACTTCAGCGCTGGCGGACACGTCGATCTTGTTCGCCAAGTACCCGGAAGCGCAGGAGATGAGCGTGTGGGTGGACGAGGATGCCGAGCGAGCTATGATGGTACGGGCTGCACAACGAGGAATGCGGTACAGACGTGTGGTCCATCTCACTTCTCGGTCGCTCTTCTGTAGCTGGTGTTGGATGTGATCCACGGCATCCGGTCGCTTAAGCACACGGTGAAGGTTCTCGCGCCGAACGCTGCGGCTGGAGGAGTGAGGTATGTTGCCGAATGGTTTCGGAGACCACAGTCTGTAGATCTCAAGATCTGGTCGTGATGTGTGTTGTCTCGTCCAGCGATGCGAGCGTCGAGATCCAGTGCGAGAACGAGAGCGTGCTGGCGGAGGTGCAGCAAGCGCTGCGCGACATCGAAGTGCAGAGTCGAGTGAGCGTCCGCGCCTCGGTTCGCCAAGCCGGGGTGTCGTCTTCGTCTTCGTCTGGCAGTCCGGTGCTGACGCACTCAGTGTCGGACTTGTGTCGCGGTGAGTGGCAGTGGACAGATCGATCGAGCGCTTGCTGCATGCACGCGATGGGAACAGGGAGGCACTCACATCAGCAATGGTGCTTATCATGCAGTGCTGATGCAAGTCCCTGAAGACGCAGAGACGTCGCAGCGCGTCCAGGCGGAGATCGGCCGCCTCGAGAAGCGCGCGAGCAAGTTCGAGAAGACGATCGAAGGGCTCGCGAGCCGCAGATCCGACCCGCAGTACGCCTCGAAGGTTCCGGAGGCGGTCCAGGCGCAGGACGAGCAGCGCGTGAAGCAAGCGGAGACGGATCTCCACGCGGCGGAGAAGAGTCTGGCGGCGCTGAAGGAGCTCCAGCATCACTACTGAGACCTCTGCTCCTCTCACCCTCGCGGCACCGCACGATAGATAGACAAGGAACAAGAAGATGCGAGCGACGCCCACCCGCGAGTACAAACAACCTCACGTACTCGCTCTTGGTACAGCATCACGCTGTCTCCACTCAACCGGATCGGTTTGATTCCCTATTGAACGCAAGACGCAAGACGCACATGCCGTCGCTGTCTCTCTGTACGCCACACGTTCGCCACCATCACCGTCACCCACGCAAGCGCAAGCCCAGGCGACACACCGCGCCTTACTCGTACTCGAGGATGACCTCGTCGACCTTGAGTGACGCGCCGGCGACGTGCTTGATCGCCTTGATCACGCCCTTCTTCTCGGAGCGCAGCACGTTCTGCATCTTCATGGCTTCGACGACCGCGAGCTCCTGACCGAGCTCCACGTGCTGCCCCTCCTCCACCGCGACGGAAATGAGCATGCCGGGCATCGGGCACAGCAGCAGGTTGGACGTGTCCACCTTCGGCTTCGGCTTCATGAAGCGCGCGTACTTGGCCTCCAGGTCGTTGCGCACCACGACGTCGTGCACCGCACCGTGGTGCAGCAGGCGGTAGCCCTCCGGCAGCGTGTCGAGCAGCTGCGTCGCCACCTCCTTCACGCCGCTCTTCTCCGTCAGCGTCGCCTTGAACAGCGGCGCGTTCAGCGTCCAGTCGACGCTGCCGAGCACGTGCCACTTGCCGTCCGCGAACGCGAGCGTCGACGTCTCCACGCGGTTGCGCTTGTTCACGAGCTCCAGCTCGACCACGACCACCTCCTTCGCCTCGCCGAACTGGCCGTCCACGCTCACAAACAACTTCTCGCCGTGCGCTGCCAGGTTGTTGCGCTCGGCGAGCGCGATCAAGCCCTCACCGGACACGTCGCTCTGCTCGACGCGGAAGCGAGGCACGACGCCAGCATGGTCGGACAAGAACTCGAGCTCGTCCTCGTTCACGGCACCAGCGCCGCTGATCACATCGCGCGGCGACGCGATGCGGCCCGAGAGCTGCCCGCTCGCGTGCGCCTTCTGAAGGTGCATGATCGCGCCGACGACCGTTAGGTCCTTCGCCTCGTCCGCGGTGAGCTGCACACCGTCGAAGCCCTCCGGGTACTCCTCCGCAATGAACTTGGTCGTGATCTTGCCGCTCACGAAGCGCGGGTGGCGGTACACGTCCTGCAGGAACGACACGTTGTTGCCCGGGCCGCGGATCACGTAGTTGTCGAGCGCCACCTTCATGCGCTCGAGCGCTTCGTGGCGGTCCTTGCCGTGCGTGATGAGCTTGGAGATCATCGGGTCGTAGAACATCGAGATGTCGCTGCCCTCGGACACGCCCGAGTCCACGCGCACGCCGGGGAGGTGCACCGGCTCCTGGTACTTGAGCAGGCGGCCGATCGACGGCAGGAAGCCGCGCAGCGGGTCCTCCGCGTACACGCGGCTCTCCATCGCCCAGCCGTGGATCTTCACAGGTCCCTGCAGCAGGTGGTCCGGCAGCTTGTGGCCCGCCGCGACGCGGATCATCTGCTCGACGAGGTCGACCTGCGAGATGAGCTCCGTCACCGGGTGCTCCACCTGCAGGCGCGTGTTCATCTCGAGGAAGTAGAAGTTCTTGTTCTTGTCGCAGAGGAACTCGACCGTGCCCGCCGACACGTACCCGACCTTCTTCGCGAGCATCGACGCCTGCTTGCCCATCGCCAGGCGCGTGGCGTCGTCGAGCAGCACGCTCGGCGCCTCCTCGATGACCTTCTGGTTGCGGCGCTGGATCGAGCACTCGCGCTCCGGGAGCGGCACGACGTTGCCGAACGAGTCCGCGATGAGCTGGATCTCGATGTGGCGCGGGTCCTCGATGAACTTCTCGATGAACATACGGTCGTCGCCGAAGCTGCTCGCCGCCTCCTCCTTCGAGAGCCGGAAGCCCATGCGCACCTCGTCGTCGTCGTACGCAACGCGCATGCCCTTGCCGCCGCCGCCGGCGCTCGCCTTGATCATCACCGGGTACCCGATCTCGCGCGCGACCTTGACGGCGTCGTCGGCCGAGTCGATGACGCCGAGGAAGCCCGGGATCGTGTTCACGCCGGCCTCCTTCGCGAGCAGCTTGGACTCGATCTTGTCGCCCATGGCCTGGATCGCCTCGTGGCCGGGGCCGATGAAGGCCACGCCGATCGCCTCGAGCGCCTCGCAGAAGTCCTTGTTCTCCGAGAGGAAGCCGTAGCCCGGGTGCACGGCCTGCGCGCCCGTGGCCTTGACCGCCTCGACAATCTTGGGGATGCTCAGGTAGCTCTGCGCGGACGCGGCCGGGCCGACGCAGATCGCCTCGTCCGCCATGCGCACGGCCACCGAGTTCACGTCCGGCTCCGAGTACACGGCCACGGTCTTGATGCCGAGGCGCTGGCACGTGCGGATGACGCGCACGGCGATCTCGCCGCGGTTGGCGATCAGGATCTTGTCGAAGAGCTTCTCCTTCGGCTGCTGCTGGGACGCAAACGTGCGCGCGAAGAGCGACGGCGACGTCGCCAGACGCGCGGCCGCCGCCTGCAGCCCGAGACGCGACCGCAGCGCGCGCGCAGAGAGCATCGCGGAGAGTGTGAGGAGGCGACTGAGGGAGAGTGAAGCTACTTGCTCGCGCGGCGGCTCTCGAGGGCGGCGCGATCGTCAGCAGCAAATGCCGAATGGCGCGCAAGGTTGAATCAACGCACGGTGTGAATTGAACGCAAGAGGGCTTGTATTCGAGGATATTGCGGTAAGTCGATCTGGGCAGGATTGAGGGTGCATTTTGAAGATAGTTAGGCAAGCAGGAGTTCGAAAGGGGTGGTTGTGGGCGATATCCTTGTCATAGATAGTACCTGATGAATCTGATGCAGTGGAAAATAGAGTGCACTTCTGTTCAGTTGGTACGCTGGCACGCCTTTCTTAAACTATACTTGTGTCAAATAGTAGCGAAATCTGCTCAACGGAGCTATCCAATTTGCGGTATATAAAGGTTTGTATGCTCTCAGTTCCACTTCGACAAACAAATCAAATAAAGCCACCCTCTATGCAGCTGAAAATAACTTGAAGTTGGGTCGGGTTTCAGAGACTGGGATCGCGACGTCGATGCGAATGTATGGACGACCTGGTTATTAGCTGCACAAAGTTGCTCTGCATGGATAGCAGAAGCGCATCGAGCTTTGGTTCACTGCCAGGGCTGAGGCTCTCATGCGGACATCTATACTAGACGCGCTATGTGTAGAGTTTGGTTTCCCTTGCGCTATCGTGGACTTGGATGAGCACTTGAGTGTTACTTGGAAAGCATGCTTTATTGAGTCATCAGGGAAGTTCATGACGTCGGAGACCACCAGAACGACATCAGCACAGCTGTGAACGCAACGAGCTCGCGGGTCGACAGTACATCTGTGGCCCCATTTCACGTGCCGTCGTTATGCTGGAAGCTCGCTTTCAGGTCTCAGTGCGTTAACATAGGTCGAGCTGGATCAATCGAGCTGTCTGAAGTGACTTTATGGCTGTTGACTTTGATGTTACTTTCCAAAAGTAGCGCGAATACTTAAGTAACATATCCGCGGCGTCAAGCACTGACGTCGACGCAAACCATTGCCGAAGATGAGCGCGAAGATGCGCGTGCTGTGCCTGCACGGCTGGCGCACGAACGCCAAGATCCTGCAGATGCAGGCCGAGGGGCTGCGTCAGGCACTGGGCGGCGCCGCCGAGATGCACTTTCTCGACGCGCCGTTCCTCGCCACGGGGCCGGCGCAGGAGATCGTGCGCACGTTCTACGAGAAGGAGGCGCCGTTCTTCCAGTGGTGGGACGCCATCAAGCGCGAGGACGCAGACGCCGAGAGCGACGCCGACGGCCGCGCGCGCAGCGTATACAGCTACGACGGGCTCGAGCACACGCTCGACTTCCTCGTCGGGCAGATCCACCGGCTCGGGCCGATCGACGTGTTGCTCGGCTTCTCGCAGGGCGCCGCGGTCGTGACCGTCATGAACGCGCACTACGCCAAGACGTACGGCACGGCGCCGCCCTGGAGAGCGTGCGTGCTCGTCGCGGGCTTCGAGCCGCGCGCCGTGGAGACCAAGCACCTCCTCGAGGACGCGTTCGGCAACCGGCTGCAGCTCGACATCCCGTCGATCCACATCATCGGCACAGCGGATCCGATGGCGGCGAGCTCCGAGAAGCTCTTCGAGCGCTACGCAGGCGCCGAGAAGGGGCTCAAGAAGCTCAAGTTCGTGCACGAAGAGGGCCACAAGTTCCCCACGCCGAGCCGCCACAAGGCGCTGTACGCGGACATCGCGACGGCGCTCGTGGACATCGCGGACTCCTCCCGACGACCGTACTAGGGACGTGTAGACTACTTTGGCTGGAGCAATTAGAGCTGCGCTGTTCGTGTGCGGAGCTCCTCGTTTGCAGGCTGCATGGGAACGAACGAGGGCTGCTTGCAGGTTAAACAGCGAGTCGCTCACTGCACTGGAAACAACGACAGCAGGAGAGAGAAAGCGTTCTGCCTACGACTCAGTCTCCGCGAGCAGCTTGGCGTGCGTCTCGTAGAGTCCCTTGAAGTACTTGACAGTCTTCACGCGCAGCTCCGCCGTCGCGTCTTCATCGCACACTATGAGGACATCCACGTGCGCCAAGTCAGCACCAGCGTACTCCCACACTCCACGACACGACCGCTACGCACCGATGCAGGCGTTCGGGTGCAGCTGGATCATCGAGACGGTCCACATGTGGTTCACGCCTTCCTCGACAACCTTGTAAAGCGCATACGCCTTGGAGATGCCCGTAATGAGAATGAGCACCTCGCGCGCGTCCATGACGGTGCCCACGCCGACCGTGAGGGCCATCGTGGGCACCTGGTGGATGTCACCGCCGAAGAAGCGCGAGTTGGCCACCACCGTGTCGTACGCGAGCGTCTTGACGCGCGTGCGCGACGCGAGCGACGAGCCTGGCTCGTTGAACGCGATGTGGCCGTCGGGGCCGATGCCGCCGAGGAACAGCTCGATGCCGCCGACCGCGAGGATCTTGCGCTCGAACTGTGCAGTGGGTCGGACGCGCGTCAGTAGGTAAGAGATAGCGAGCTCACCAGGCGTCGCCACGCACCTCCTCGCACTCCTTCTTCAGGTCGGTGGCGTTCCCGTTCAGGATGTGGACGTTCTCACGCCTGCCGTGTCATGACACCATGAGCTTGTCTGCCTGCCTAACTACGCTACAAGCAGAGTATTGGAGTACTGGATGCGCACATACCGGATGTCGACGTGCTGGAAGAGGTGGGTCCACATGAAGGCGTGGTAGCTCTCCGGGTGGGACTCGGGCAGCCCGACGTACTCGTCCATGTTGAAGGTCACGACGTGTTCGAAGCTCAGCGTGCCGGCGCGGTGGAACTCGATGAGCTTGTCGTACGTGAGCCGCGGCGTGCTGCCCGTGGGCAGCCCGAGCACGAACGGCCGCTCGCGCGTGGGCTTGAAGTCGTGGATGCGCTTGCGCACGTACGTGGCCACCCAGAGCGCCACGCGCTCGCTCGAGTCTTCGATCACGAGCCGCATTTCAGCTGCTTGGGCTTCTCGGGCGGTCAGGCGCTTGCGCGCGGCGGCTCCAAAGCGCGAATGGTGGGTGGGTGGGTGAGGCGGCGCAGGTGAGCTGAGGCGACGCAGGTGCGCTTGGCAAGTTGAAGCTGCCGTTTTCCCGCCGCCTGTCGATCGCCGAGAGCATACAAAAACCAAGTCAGAAAAGGCTGCTTCGAAGTGAAGGAGGGGCGGCGCAACTGCAGGTACACATGCCTCACTCATTCGCGCTCTCGCTGTCTCGCTGACACCCATGGCGGCAGCGGTGCTCAAGGTCGAGAACGTGCGCGTGCTGCGCGCCGGGCGCCTGCAGCCCACGGCGCTCTGGGTCGTGGACGGCAAGGTGGCCGACCCGCAGGCGCGCTTCTGGGCAGCACCCGACAACGAGCGCTTCGCGGCACACACGGTGGTGGACGGCGGCGGCGCCATCGCAGCGCCGGGCTTCCTCGACCTGCAGCTCAACGGCGGCTTCGGCCACGACTTCTCGAATCCGAGCATCACGCCCGAGAACATCCTCGACGTGGCGCAGCGGCTCGTGGCCACGGGCGTCACCGCGTTCTGCCCCACGCTCGTGTCCTCGAGCGCCGATGTCTACCGCGCGCTCGCGGACAAGTTCCCGCGCACGACGGACGCGCACACGCGGCGCGCCGCCAACATGCTCGGGCTGCACCTCGAGGGCCCCTTCATCAACAAGGAGCGCAAGGGCGCGCACAATGAGCTCAACCTGCTCGCGCCGACCGACGGACTTGCGAGCCTCGAGCAGCGCTACGGCGCCGCCATCCTCGACGCCACGGCCATCGTCACGCTCGCGCCCGAGCTCGACGGCGCCATGGACACCATCGCGGCACTGCGGCGCAAGGGCGTCGTCGTCAGCGCCGGCCACTCGATCGCGACCGTCGACGTCGCGATCCAGGCGGCCGCGCGCGGCGTCACCATGCTCACGTGCGTTGATGCTGCGCTGCCCTCGTGCTGCGTGCTGTCTACTCACCCTCACCACCCCTTCCATCGTGTTGCTGCAGCCACGTGTTCAACGCCATGGGACAGTTCCACCACCGCGACCCGGGACTCATCGGCTTGCTGGGACTGCATCCGGAGCGGCCGCACTACGGGCTCATCTTCGACGGCCTCCACTCGCACCGCACGTCCGCGCGCATCATCCAGAGCTGCCACCCGGACGGCCTCGTGCTCGTCACGGACGCCATGGCGGGGCTCGGGCTCCCACCGGGGCAGTACGAGCTCGCGGGCGAGCGCGTGGACGTGAAGCCCCACGGCGCGTTCCTCGCCGGCACGGACGTCATCGCCGGCAGCATCGTCACGATGGACTCGTGCGTGCGCACGCTCATCGAGTACACGGGCTGCAGCGTCGAGACGGCACTCGAGGCGGCGACGCTGCACCCGGCGCGCGTGCTCGGTATCGCGGACCGCAAGGGCACGCTCGCCTTCGGCGCCGACGCCGACTTCGTGCTGCTGGACGACGAGCTCCACGTGAAGCAGACATACATCGCCGGCGAACTCGTCTACGACGCGTCTGCGCAGTGAGCGAGCGACACACATGGGAACAAGGGTCCGTGCATTCATCCCAGCAACGCTCGCTGTTACCATGAGAAGTGCTGGTGGTCGGCTTCGTCGCCCTGGTCGACCTTACTGTCGTCCTCGGCGTGCGCGATGTGGCGCTCCGGCTGCGAGCGCCACATGACCTGGCGGCCCTTGCGCTTCTTGGGCGCCTGCATGCTGCGTTCCATCGACTTCTTCATGCGCTCCTCGTACATCTTCTGCTGCTGCGAGATGCGCTCCTGCCGTACGCGCTCGCGGCGCTCCTTCTCCTTCTCCTTCTCGGCCTTGGCGACGTACTCGTCGGGCATCTGCTCGATCGCGCTTAGCAAGTCTTCCAGCCGCGCCTCGAGGTCCGTGAGCATGTACAGCGTCGACGAGTTGCTCTCGGCGTCGAAGCCGCAGCGCTTGTACACTTCGAGCACGCGGTCCTGGAGCTCCTTGAGCATGCGCTCCTGCGCGTTCTCGCCCACGCCGCTCTGCGAGCGCTGGCGCAGCTGGCTCGCCTTAGCCTCCTCCTGCTCGATCTGTCCCTGGAGCTCGTCGACGTTGAGCTTGAGCGCCTGCGTCTTGCGGTCCATCGTCTTCTTCGTCTCGCGGAAGTTCTGCTTGAGCTCCTCGAGCGTCTGCTCCGTCTCCTGGCTGTTCTGAATCAGGAACAGGTTGCTCTCTTCAAGCGCCGTGAACATGTCGAGGAGCTGCTGCGGGTGCTGGAAGTACATCGGGACCTCCTCACCGCTGCTCGTGAGCTCGAGGTGATCGAGGTTCGGCATCGGTGGCACCGCGATCTCCTTCACCTTCGACGGCTTCGCGTCGGGCTTCTTCTTGCTGGTGGCGGTGACCGCCTTGGTGTCTTTCTCCGGCCGGTCTCGCTCTGCGCGCTCGCGCTCCTCAATCTCCGCCAGCACCTTGGCCTTCTGCACCTCCCACTCGCCCAAGATCTTGTCCTTGCGCTTCTGCAGCCGCTGCGTCTGCCGCTGGCGCTTGATCTCGAGCTGCTCGGCTTCGTACTCGGGCGGCGTGAGCTCGTCGAGGAACGCCTTGTACTGCAGGCAGTCCTGGAGCTGCTCCGTAAGCTTCGACATGTCGCTCTGCACGAGCTGGATCTGCTGGTTGAGCTTCTTGATCTCCTGCACCTTGTCGGCTTTCGCCTTGGTCTCCTTCTCCGCGCGCTTGATGGCTTCGTGCGCCTTCTTGTCGTTCTCCTTGAGGAACGTGTCGAAGCGCACGGCGTCTTCCTCCAGCATGAGCTCACTCTTCTTGAGTGCCTCCTCCTTGAGCTGTGCCTTCTCCTCGAGCTTCCGGATCTCCTCGCGCTTCGTGTCCAGCGACATCTGCACGAGGAACATCTCGCGCTTCTTGGAGATGAAGTCGGCCATGTTCTCCTTCTCGCGGAGCCGGTCGTTCGAGATCGCGGCGGTTGCTGCGGCCACCAGCCCGCGCGTTTGGCGCGACTGCGACGACGTGTAGCCTTCCAAGTCCGCAGGCTGCTCGCGTGTCATGAGAACACATCATAGCCTGCTTGGTACCAAGAAGGGCAACAATGCTGCGTACCGGATCATCGGATCGGAAGCGCCGGATGTTGCCGATCTTGGACGTCACGGTCGACTTCTCGTAGATCTTCTGCGCCGCGTTCTTCCGCTTCTCCTGCACGCAGTCCATGCCAGAGCCGCCGCGTCATCCAGTCGCTCTACGCGTCGTCCAGCAACTCCAGCACTTGCACGAACAAACCTCCTCCTTGCGCTGCTTCTCGGTCTCGCGCATACGAAACACCTCTTCATCGGACGGAAGCGTGAACGGATTCGCCTCGGACGTGACCTGCTCTGTGTCCCAGCAGCGCAACAAGACAACGCATCGGTCAGACTCCGTCCTCGCTAGCACACATCGGCGGAGCTCGCCGACCTGTTATCCCCCGCGGTCGATGCATCGTGTAGCTGGTCCTTCTTCTCGGCGAGCGCTTGGGCGTCTTGGACGTCTTGTTGTCCAGCAACTGCCTCAAGACAAGGTCATCTTTAGACCGCATAACAGTTCATCTTTAGACCTCATGAAGAGACGGCGCCTTGTGTTCACTTCCGATCGACCACCAGATCGGATCCTGGAGCCAGCCATCCGCGCGCTGCTGCTGCCGCGACGGCCGCCATGATGAGCCCCTTGGAAGACCTCGACGTGTCGCCCACGCATGTGGAGTTAGACCGCGATGCACCAGCTTGCGCCGAGACCACGCGAGAGCGAGAGATGGTCTTCTACCAGCGCCCAGGCATCGCCGGTCGCCAGCTCTTGCTTCAGCCTCGTCGAGCCGGCGTGGATGTGGAGAAGTCCGACCCGCTCGCTGGACCGCCTGTGCAGTTGCTGGCGATGGACGGCACGACGTACCTGGGCGTCTCTGCGACGGCGGCATCGCACACCAGATCTCGCAACAGGAACGAGAGCGCTGGTGCTGGACGAGATGGCGATGCTGGGAACACGAGCTCTGCAGCTAGTCAAGACGGACTCGCACGGGTACGCACGATGTACTATGCTCTGTGCTGCTCCACGACTCGGTGGAGCGTGTCTGATTGCTTGTCTGTAGCTTCTCGTGACAACGAACCCGGTCTTCGACAGCCAGAGCAAGCGCCGGACCCGCCACCTGCAGGTAGCACTGACAGACTTGAGCCTCCGTCGATGTCGCGCGTCGCCTGAACTCGTGCTTTCGTCCTCAGATCGCGATGCTCGTCGCGGCAGTCGCGAACATCGCACTGACCATCGCGCTGTTGTTTCCGGACGGACGAGGCGAGTTCCACTGCCACTCGCTGTTGAAACACGCATGGCCGCCAGACACACATCTCATGCTACGATACTCGCTGGCTGCTTGCCACACAGACGCGTGGTACAACACGGATGCGTACACGTCCGCGTTTGCGTCGGCGAATGCAAAGCGCGTCCGGACGCTTCGACCGACTCTTGTGGCTCTCGCTGTTCTTGCGAACGGCTTTGGCGTCGCATCGGCGTTCCTGCGGCTGGAAGGGCTCCTGACAGTCTACATCTTCGGTGAGTTAGCATGTCATGCCGACCATCCAACCATTTCACTCACACAAGCATCGTTCTCACCTACACTTGCACCGGTGTCCGTAGCACTGATTTGCTCGGACACGGTCGTGATGGCGCTGCTGCTCCCGCACATGTTCTTCCTGCTCCGGCTCCTGTTCGACCTCTTCCTGATACTGCTGGCAAGTGAAACGCGAGGAAATCTGGTGCGTAATGTTCACTCGAACGCTGTTGTCCACTGAGAACAAAAGGTGACACTAACGAGCGATCTGCTGCGACGGCTGCCGTGTGTGCTCGTGTGCCCGGAACCAGGAGCACGCTTGGTTCGTCACCAACTTCCATCGACACCACTACTGACTTGGCACCGTCGATAAGGGACGACGTGCTGAGTCGGTAGCGGAGTCGGTGCAAACTCACTGGTCGGAGACGGGATGTGCAGGCGACGAGGGCAGCAACTGGCCGTCGCGCAAGTCGAAGCGCTCTTCCTTCCAGCCGTACTGCGTCGGCGTCAGCTTCACCACGACGTGGAGCGGGATGTTGCTCTCAAAGTCTTCCGAGAGGCGCCGTCCGAGCAAGTAGGCGTACAGAACCTGGAATCACACACAGCATCGTTAGTTCTCATATTGAAACATCGCGATCCACCAAACCAACTGCCCTCGACGACTTCGGCACGCACCTCCAGGTTCACGAGGTGGGACACCACGAGCGTCGGCTTCCGCTGGCGCTCCAACTCAACCACGAACGAAGACAAGCGCTGGGGCAGCACGCACGATGTCAACACATTGATACAGCACACTGCCGTGATGAACAGCGTGACGCAAGCGTACCCGGATCAAGTCGCCGAGAGACTCGCCGCCATGCAGACGGTAGTTCAGCGGATCTTGGTAGAAGTCCGTCCGCACTTTGTTGATGCGCTCCTTGATCTCGCTCATCGGCATGTTCGCGTAGACTCCTGGAGACAACGGCTTGTTACGATCCGCTCCAGGTGACTGAGGATCGGCGAAGCACGGAGCTCGAACTCTTTTGCAGACGCACCAGAGTCGACATTGTTCAGCGCGCTCATTGGGTGGTAGTCGACTCCAAGACTCCTGATCGTCTGCAGCGCGCGCGGATTCGTGCTGTAGATACCCAACACACCAAGAAGAGATTGTAAGAACCAGATTCCAGGAACTACTGACCGAATCGATCGCACAGCAAGAGGACCTCGTGTACACGCGGAAGCCCTTCACGGATCCAGCAGCCGACGGGTCCAGCATCTGAGCCTCGCTCTCTAGCACTTCCTTCAGACGCTGGATAAACTTCCCACCCACGCTGTTCGGTTTCGCCGCGTTCTTGCCCGTGTGATCTCGAAGCAGCAGCGAGTCGCCTTCCACGTCAAAGTGCGCCGGTCGGCAGAGGTAAATCGGCCGTTCGCTGACGAACACGCACCAAGCCCGTCAAGCAGTCAATGCCGGCGTTCGAAACATCCACGACACAGCAGTGCGATCCGTAGCATCCCACGTACACAATGTGGATGCTCATGAGAAACGGCGTGAGCAGGTGGGCCATGTTGCCGTAGATGTGGTTGCAGATCACCTTCGACTGCATGTTGATCATCTTGACGTAGCTCAGCTCGTCGTCCGCGATCGGCTCGTACACGCTCTCGTACTTCTCGATGCGCTTCCTGGGAACCCGTTCCCGCCATTAGTTTAAGCACATATCAGCATCTACCTCTCGCTCTCGCTAGCGTGTCTTGTACAGGAAGTGATGCGCACCGAAGATCGACCATCGCTTCCTCGAGCGGCATGTCCTTGTAGTCTGGCGAGTTGGCCACCTTCTGCCTGAAGTTGGTCTCGAGCACCTGTCGGATCCAGTCCGCCGTGCGCTTAAGAGCCCGTTCGTGTCGCAGCACAGAGTATCAGACCGTGGACAGGACGCGCACCTGGCGGTCGTCGCAGATACTCTCGAGGAAGATCACCTGCGTGTCCGGCGAGTGGCCGCGGCAGCGCCGCAGCACCTCCGCGCGCCGCTCGTTCGTCGTGTTGGTCGCGTCGAAGATGGCGACTTCGCCGCCCTTGTCTGTTGCATGAGGGCGTTGCGACAGCCGTCCTGTGAGGTGGAGCGGATCGCATCTCCACAGATCCACAGACCCACGCACCGAGCCACTCGAGCGCCATGTCCAGCGCGCTGTACGCGAGCTCCTCGCGCTGCTGCTTGGCCGCGGCATTGCGCGCGTCGAAGAAGTCGAAGCTCTGCTTGCCCTGCGCGACCTTACGGCGCAGCGACCCGACGTTGAAGATGCTGGCGCGCACGCCGAGCCTGAGGTGCAGCTCGTGAGGCTCTTCACTACAAACGACTCTCTCATCTACTGAGCGAGATTGACGTCGCGCACCACGAAAGAAAGTTGCTGATCTTGTGCGAGATGAAGGACTTGCCCCTGTAAGCACGCGCTCGTGAGTGCGTTGAGCTCATAGGAGCTACGAAAACATCAGAGATCCCGAGGAGCACGACGCACCGCGCCGGCAGCCCGACCAGGACGAGCACGACTTTCTCATCGTTGAAGACTTCTTTGCCGCCACCCACCGGGAACTCCGTGGCCGTCGCTGGGTGCGTGCGCCTGCGCGCCGACGCCGACGAGGAGGTGACCCCAAGCATCTTGGAGGGATCCGAAGAAATGGCGAGCCAACTGCAATATGGCTCGATTAAGTACGAATTTGTCGTGACACATGTGCGATTCCGTTGGTGCTGCTACTGCTGCTGGTTGTTGTTTTGTGTGTCGGAGCTCGAATGCGCACATGGGATGATGAAGAGAGGTAGAGGACACCGCATGCACGCACAGACAGACGTGCCTCATACATGCACGAGCACCACCTCCATATCACATCTCGCATCGTGTCGTTTCTACATTTCAACCTGTTCCTATTGACTACATTTCTGAAAATGTGGACCACACCATGCAACAGAGGACGTCGCGGGCACTGATTGGTCGAAAACGGGATTCGTGCCGTGATCTGTTGTTTTGTATACCCAGCGGCGAAAGTGCGCCCAGCTGTTTTCCACAGCCTTCGCCGTCTCTCGCGCTGCCTCGCACTCGCACTCCCTCACTCGCTCGCTTGCTCGCTCGCTCGTCGTCGTCAGTGCCGCGCAACCGGGCGAACCGCATCTCTCTCTCTCTCTCGGCCAAGAAGGGAGGGAGGCAGAACCTTAGCGCAGATCGGCGGAAGAACCACCGGCACATCGGCGTCGAAAAACGAAGATGTTCAGCGCAGACGCGTCGTCGTCGTCGCCGTCGCCGCGGCCGTCAGCGGGCTCCGTGGGCGCCTCCGCGGCTCCGGCGCCCGCACCCGCGCCCGCCGCGCCTATGACGAGCGAGGAGATGTTCGCGCACCAGGTCGAGCTGCACAAGAAGATCCAGGAGCAGATGCAGCAGCAGTTGCAGCTCCAGAAGGAGATGAGTCTCCAAATGGGGCAGAAGCCGTCGAGCGGCTCAGCGCCAGCGCAGGTCGCGGTGCCGCCGCCGCCGCCGCTCTCAGTGCCGTCAGTGCTGTCGTCAAAGGTTCAGCAGCAGCCAGCTGCTGCTGCTGCTGTGCCGGCGGCGCCCGTGTCGCCGCCTCTGCTGCCGTTCCACTCGCAGCGTCAGTCACTCTCGGCCGTGTTCGCCAAGGTGGAGCCGGACCTGGGCGACAACGTCTTTGACATGCTCGACGACCTCATCATGATCCCGTCGGGCGCCGTCGCGCCGGAGCGCAACAGCCTCTCCAAGCAGGCGGTCGTCGAGGTGAGCGGCGATGGCGACGACGAGGAGAACACGCACTCGGGCCGCGACAGCCTCGCCGACATCCTCGAGTCGCTCGACATGGACCTCGAGGACTTTGAGATGACCACGAGCGTCGGCAAGCACAGCTTCGCCGGCACGGACAGCACGCAGGCGTCGGCGGCTGACGAGGCGCGCGCCTCGTTCGACGACGACTTCGACGACCTCGACGACGACCTCGACCTCGACCTGGACGACGACGCCGAGGACCACGGCGTGGACGACGACACAGACGACGAGGCCGCCGCCTTCGACGTCAGCACGTCGGACGCCGCGCAGCCGGAGGACTTCCTCGACATGCGCCGTTCGTCGTTCGACATGATGGCGTCGATCTCCGGGAGCACGAGCAGCATCACGCAGAGCGCGAACGGCAACATGTGCACGCTGATCTGGGAGGGCGGGCTGCTCGGGCTGCGGCTGCGGCTCTCGCAGTCGCGCATGCTGCCGGCGGTGTCTAAGCTCACGGGGCGCAGCTCGATCTTCGGCATCCACCTCGTGGACGTGGGCGACCTGCTCATCCAGATCGGCTCGCGGATGATGCGCGACATGGAGTTCATGGACGCGATCAACTACCTGAAGGAGGTGGAGAAGCCCTGCAAGCTCGTGTTCCGGCGCCCGAACGCCGACCCGATGGCGGTCAAGACCGTGCAGCCGCTCGTGAAGAGCGACATCGCGCTCAAGCTGGCGCAGAAGTTCGAGGAGCTAGCGTCGGCCGAGAACGACAAGACGCCGCAGGGGCCGATCGTGAAGCTGGACGCCAAGTACGAAGTCAAGTGGCTCGACGGACCGCTTGGTATCAGCTTGATCGCGAGCAAGGATGTGCCGTACCCGCTCGTGACGCGCATCACCGGGAAGAACCGGTCCCCGCAGGTGCAGGACGTGCAGCCTGGCCATTACCTCGTGCAGATCGGCTCGTACGACACTGCGGACGGGAACTTCAACAGCGCGATCAAGTTCCTGCAGAAGGTGAACAAGCCCGTGTCGCTGTACTTCTGTCCCGGGAACAAGAAGATGTCGGTGCGTCCAGAGGTGTCAGCGGACGAGTACGACCACGTGTGGGAGAAGAAGCAGGCGCTGTGTTTCACGGTCAAGCCGGACGAGTACGGCCGCATGGTGATCGCCGACCTCGGCAGCGCCAAGTCAATCAAGGTGAAGGCGAAGGGAGGTCCGAACCTCGCAGCGTTTGTGAACCCGGGCGACCGGATCGAGTGGATCAACGACGACCACACGAAGGAGTTGACGTTCCACGAGTCGCTGCTGAAGCTGCGCACGGCGAAGCGTCCTCTGGTGATCCGCTTCAAGAAGCCGTCGCCGCTTGAGGCTGCGCCGGTGGCGCCTCCGGCTCCTGCACCGGTGCCAGTCCCACCTACTCCAGTGGCGAATCCGGAGCCGTCGCCGAACGCTGCGAACCCAACGAAAGCAGCAGCGGGACGGAGCTTCAACCCGCTCAAGAAGATCGCGGCGCTCAGCTCGTACTCGAAGGAGAATGCGAGCAACAACGCCAACGCCAACGCCCGCGGCAGCGAGTCCAGGAAAGGCTCTCAGTCGTCAGCAGACCCCGCGGTCCCCGTGCGAAAAACGTCGCACGGAGCCTCGGAGGTCGAGGTGAAGCGAGGCGTGGCGCACGACTCGAACCCGACGAAGCCGTCTGGGTACGCGAACAACAACACATCGGCTGCGAAGTCGCCGAGCGGATCAGCGACGTCAGAGGCATCGTCGGCTGTGTCCAATGGCGACGCGAGCACCAGTGAGTCCCGTCGCGACAGTTCCGCGCCGACCAAGCTGCTCAACATCGAGCTGCTAAACAGCATCCGCAAGACGTCGATGACGAAGACGTCGAGCGATCCATCGGCTCCTGGGAACAACGAGCGCGTCGCGGCACACGCGCCGCTGAAGCCGCTTACGCTCGAGGCACGGCATTCGACACCGAAGCACGCAGCGGAGGAGCCTGTGCCCGCTACGTTCAAGCCGGCGACGAAGCAGCAGGAGAGTCACCACCACCACCACCACTTGGCGCCGCTGCCGACGACGTACACTGGCGAGGAGGGCGAGGTGTACGAAGTGGTGTGGCCCGAGGGGACGGCGCTGGGCTTGACTCTGCGCGTGCACCCGACTACGCGCTTCCCTGTCGTCGCTCGCGTCACGGGCACGAGCAACCTGAAGAACATCGAGCACGTGTCACCGGGCGACGTCTTGTTTGCCGCGAACGGCATGGCCATCGTGCCGCAGGCCAAGTTCAAGCAGACGCTGGACAACCTGTCGAAGCTGCCGAAGCCCGCGCACCTGCGGTTCCGAAGAGCGCAGGCGGTGTTCATTCCTCCGGCGACGCGCGTGGAGGACCCGATCGAGAAGTCGTTGCCTCGCGGTCCGAACATCAAGAACGACGCGGAGTTCGAGATCGTGTGGCGCGAGAACGCGAACTTGGGCTTGGTGTTCAGCTCGGTGGCCGACGTGCCCAAGGTGACGAAAGTGGACGTCGAGTCGGGCGGGCCGATGATCAGCCGCGTGTCGGTGGGCGACGTGCTGACGTGGATCGGTCCTCTCGCGATCCACGAGTCTTCGTTCCACCAGTCCATGGCGACGCTGCGCGCGGTGAAGCGCCCGGTCGTTCTGCGGTTCAAGCGCGGCCACCCGTGAGGATGCACGTGCGGGAGAAAGCTGGTAGGTGGTGGCGGTGACGGTGGCGATATGAAGTAGACCTGAGGAGCCGAGCGTGCGTGCTGTGGACAAGAAGCGTGTGAAGAGAGCGAGCGAGCGAGCGAGCGACGCAAGGGAGAAGAGAATGTAAGCTGTCGATTTTTTGGTTGGATGCGTCGGGTGTTGGTGGTGTTGAGCCTGTGTGTGTGTGGAGATCGGATGCTCGTCTGGTGTTTGTATCAGCCAGCGTACATGTACTGAATGGCGCTGGGTTGTCCACCTAATTGATCTCAGTTCTCGTCGACTGCATCTCCAAGATCTACCTACCACATACTGCTACCACTTCGAAGTGCTACTACACTAGACTGTGCCTCCCGCGCCGGAAGACTATGATACAAGCGCGCGCGGAGACTGACTCGACCAATTGGCTGGCTGACTGGGTAACTGCTTGGGTTCCTCCTGGTCGGCAGGTTCGTTGGGGGTATTCGCTCTCCTCCTCTCACTCCGACTCGACTCGGACTGCTTGATGCTCGCAGGAACGGATCCTGCGTGGGTGTCGCGCGCCATCACCGGGTCGCCGATCTTGATGCTGTCGGTAGCTCGTCGCATACCGAGAGAACCGCATACATGCACGCACACACGTACGCTCTCAGAACATGCCCATCGGCGACGAGTCGAAGCGCTCGAACTTGGCCGCTAGCGCCTGCTTCTTGGTGAGGATCTCGTTGCGCGAGTTCTTGAGGTCCTCCGAGACGTCCGTGACGTTGATCGCGTCCATGAAGTTGGCGAGCAGCGGCGCCTTGACGTTCGACGTCGGGATGAGCCCGTGTACGTTCGGCGCGTGGAGAAAGTCCTCGATCGCGAACGCGTAGTGGTGCGCGATGGCGAACACGAGCATCTCGACGCAGATGACGAAGTCATTGAGCGCCGACGCGATCTTCATGGCGTCCCAGCAGTTGGGGCAACCGATGTTCCACTTCTCGGAGATCCACCCGAGCATCTCGAACGACGTGATCATGATCGACTGCCAGTACGTGAAGAAGATGATCGCCTTGATCGCGATGAACTTGGGCCACGGGCGCACAGGCGCGAGCCCCTCCTTCGTGCCCATGGCGAAGTACACGAGGCAGTAGAGCGCCCACGTCTGCGAGACCGTGAGCACGAAGCAGACGTAGCCGTACGAGACGAACGGATTGAGGAACTCGCCCTCGCCGTACACGCCCGCGAGGCTCGTGATGAGCATCACGATCGACGTGAGCACCTTCACGGGGATGTACTGCAGGATGCCGATGGTCGTGAGCCGCACGAACTTGCCGCCCATGGCCCACGGCTGCATGCAGCAGAAGGGCGCGACGTGGTACGCCTGCGGCTGCGACCGCAGCGAGTTCGCGAGCTCCGACTGGCCGCCGAGGTACTCGACGAGGAAGCAGTGGAACGAGTAGAGCGCGAAGGCCTCGTAGCAGTCGCGCACGGTCTCGAAGAGCAGTTTCTGGTCGTTGAACACGAGCGCCAGGTACGACGTGAGCGCGTAGATCGGCACCATCATCAGAATGCGGATGATGTGCTTGCGGATGCCGGCCGACGGGTTGTAGAGCAGGTGCGTCCAGATGAGCCAGCCCGAGAGCACGATGGCCAGCAGCGTGAAGGCGCCTGAGATCGCGTACGCTAGCGTCTCGGGCTGCATCGCTGGGGGAGGGTGGCGGGAGGTCGGCGCCGCACGCGGGTGGAGGAGGACTCTGCCGCCTGCTGCTGCTGCTGCTGGCTTCGGCGCTTTTGAGCTCTTGGGCTTTTTGGTTGGGAAAGAAAAGCTGAGTTTGCAGGGGAGTTAAAGGCGTTGGACATGTTGACTTGAGATTGTATATGAAAAGGGAAATCGGATGTCTCACCACAAATCATGTCGAGTCGGTGTTATATGAAAAATTGTATACAATAGTTGAATTTGGTGTAAATGAAGTGAAATTGGAATGCGGAGGACGTCTTGTCTTCCTCTGAAGGACACCTTGCGTGTCTTCCTGCGACGAAGGAAACTCATGGGACTACAACATCGTGTACAGCTTCAGAGCTCGAATGTATGGACGACCGACCACCCAGCCTCGCGATCTCTTCCTCTCACACACACCGTGCTCGCCATGCACTCGCTCAACGCCGCTTCGAACTGCCGCCGCCACCGCCACCACCGCTGCTGCTCTTCTTCTTCTTCGAGCGCCGGTAGTCCTCGTCGTCGTCGTCGTCGTCGTCGCCGCGCCCGCGCTTCTCGCTCGCGTGAAGGCGGTCAGCCGCCTGGGCCTCGCGCTCCAGCTCGTCCCATGACGGCGCGTCCTCCTCGTCCTCCGACGGCGCCTCCGATGACGACTCGTCCACAATCGACGCCCAGTCCGACTCGTCCGAGCCGCTCGAGTCGTCGCTGCCCGAGTCGTCGCTGCCTTCGCCGCTCGAGCTCGCGCTGTACGTGCTGTCTTCTGCTTCCTCCTCGTCCTCGTCCTCGTCGTCCGAGCCTTCCATCTGCGCCGCAGCAACCACGTCAAGTCAGCGATCCCAGTCACCCACCAACCACAGCAACAGCACGATACACGCGTATCCGCAGTACGCACCTTGAGGAACTCCCAGCCCGCTGGCTTCGGCACGCCGTCTTCGTCTGAGTCGAGGTAGAACCGGTTGTCCGCCTTGATCGTCGCCATGATGCTCTTCCAGTTCAGGTTGGCCGTGCCCGTCGTGAAGCAAATGTCGATGTCGTCGAGCCACTCCTTGATTCGCTCGAGCTCGCCGGTGGACACGGCGCTGATGCGCATCGGCGCCGCGTCAAAGTTCTTGAACACGAACACGACGTCAAAGTTCTTGGACGAGAACATCACGCGCTCAAAGTGCACGTGCTCCACTTCGTCGAGCGAGATGATGAAGAACGGCATGTCCGTCAGGCTCACGAGGCAGTGCACCGACGGCTGCAGCAGCACCATCTCCTTGAACGGCGTGCCCATGAACCCGAGCTCCCGGTACGGGATGTCGAACACCACGGGCTTGCCGTACCGCTCCGACACGCCCTCCATCTTGTGGCAAAACTCCTTGAACGTCGTGTTGAGCTTCTCGCGCAGCGCGCGCTCGCGGTTCTCCTCGTCGAGCTCGTCCGGGTCGTACATGGACCGCCGGCGGTTGTCCAGCGTCTGCGAGCCCTCAATCACCTCCGTGAAGAACTGCACGTCGTTCTGCTTCTTCTTGCCGATCATGATGTGGTTCTTGAGGTGGAAGTGGATGAGCACGACGAGCTCCTTGTCGCACGGCTGGAAGATCGCGTGCTTGATGTTTGAGTACAGGATGTCGAGCTTCTGGTTCTTGTTCGTCATGAACCGCACGCCGTTCGAGTGCGCCTCGAGCGTGCCGTGGGTCTTGCGGCCGGTCACGTGCGGCCGCGCCGACAGGTCGATCAAGCGCGGCACGCGGCGGTCGCGCGTCAGCACCAGGTCTTCCTGCACCACGAGGTCCGACTCCTCCTGCTCGCGCTGCTCGCGCTGCTTCACGCGCTTCTGGAGCTCCTTGATCAGACGGAACTGGTTGTTCAGGTTGTGCGCGTCCGACGAGCGGAACCCGAGCTCCTTGATGAACATCTTGTTCGGGAACTTGGCGATCGCCGTCTGCATCGCTGGGAGCACGTCGCGGCCAAGAGACGTACCCGGGACGTAGAAGTTGATACGCAGGTACGTCGCCTTGTCCTCCTCCGACTTGCTCACATTCTTGATCGTCGAGATGTGGAACGGCACGGGCACGCCGTTGATCGGCAGGATCACGCACTCCGCCCGCATGTCCACCATCACCTGCCGCTCGCGCAGCTCGCTCGGGTAGTCCTTCGGGTCGCGGTACGCGAGAATGCTCTTCTCCTTCTTGCGGTCGTCCGACTTCTCGTTGTTCTGCTCCTCCAGTCGGCGCATCGCCTCCTCGCGCTTGCGGCGCATCAGCTCAGCCTGGTGGCGGTCGCGGCGCTCCTGGTCTGTCTCCTTGCCTTCCAGCTGCCGCTGCTGGTCTCGCAGACGCAGCGTCAGCACTTGGTTGCGCGTGCCCGACGGCAGCGTCTCGACCGCCCCGCGCGACCCCGACTTGGCCTTCGCCTCCTTCTCCTTCGAGCCGGACGACGACGACGACGACTTCTTCGGCTTGTCCTCCCCGTCGCTGTCGTCGATGTCGTAGCGCACCTTGCTCCAGCCCTTGACGACCTTCGTGTAATACTTGGTCTCGTCCTTGAGCACGACGACCGTGTCCGCGAGGAAGACTGAGTAGCTCTCGAGCTTCTTCTTCTTGCGCTGCGACTCCGGCAGCGGAATGTCCTGGAACCCGAACGCCACGTTGAACGCCATGCCCTCGGCGACGATCGTGTTGTTCTTGGGCGTGAGCAGGTTGCACGACTCGCGGAACTCGAGACCGATGCCGAAGCCGAGGTTCTTCGTGAGCTTGGCGAACAGCGTCGGGTTGCGCGACTGCACGAACTTGCGCACTTTCTCGACGACCTTGGCGATGGTCTTGCCCGGCCGCAGTTCCTTCACGCACATGTCGTGCGCCTCGAGCAGCAGCTCGTACGACTTCTCCATCGAGCTCGACGGGTCGATGAAGAACGTGCGGCCGACGTTCGAGCAGTACCCCTTGTAGCGCGCGCCGAGCGAGCAGATGATGACGTCGTACTTCAGGTGGTCCGTGCTGCTCTGTGCGCTCGGTTTGAGGTCGTACTTGCCGCCGGACTGCACGATCGGCGGGTAGCACGGTTCGATGTCGACCGGATCGATCGAGACCTTGATCTTCGTTGGGTCCTCGAAGACCTCTTCGATGTCGGTCGAGATCTTCTCGTGGCTCACCTTCTTCTCGTCGTCGATAATCATCTCCATGTCCTCCATGAACTTGAGCTTGAAGATCTTGCTCGTCAGCGCGCCGGCCCATCGGATGCTCTCGAGCTCCTCCGGCTCCTTCACCGACAGCGCGATCTCGATGCCCTTGGATGCGTCCACCTGCTCGAGCTTCGTGTCGTCCAGCGCCTTCTGGAACGACGTCACCAGCTCGCCCTGCGGACTCTCCTTCGCGAGCACGCCAACCTTCTCGCCGCTCGCCCGGAGCGCGTCGGTGAGCGTCTGGAAGTTTTCGGCGTTGTTGTCCGCCTTGTTGCGCTTCAGCAGCACGAGCTTCACGTCCGACGACTCGTTGCCGCTCAGGATCGTCTCGAGCATCGTGTCTGCACGTGGGTGGGGAGCATCATGCAGCACCGCGTCAGTCCGAACGAATGTTACTTCACACACGCACGTACGAATGAACCCATGAAGTAACACCAAACGTACACTTCTTGCCGGCCGTGAGCACGTAGAGCGTCTTGGGCGTGAAGATCATGAGCGTCTCCGGGAACTCGAGGTAGCCTAGCAGGAAGATCTGCAGCACCGCCGACTTGCGGTAGCCCGACTCGTCCGGCTGCGGCTTGCCCGCGAGCACGCAGAGCGCGTCGGCGCCGCCCCACGCCGCGCTGCTCTTGTGCTCTGCCCACGACCGGTAGAGCGCCTGCAAGCGGCGGAAGAACACGGCGCCGTCGAGCTGCGGGAGACCGGAGGAAGCGGCGGCGGCGGCGGAAGCGTCAGACGCAGAAGCGCTGCCGTTCTCGCTCTTCACGACCACGGCGTCCGCCGCCTGCGCCGCGCCGCCGCCTTCGGTCTTGACCACCACCTCGCTCTTCACGCCATCGTCCGCCATCGCTGATGCTCGCACTTGGCAGCCGGGAAAATAAGTGGGGGAAACTGCTGCCATCCAGTAAACACAGGGGAAGCAGTAGAGAAGAAAATGAGGGTGGATTTCCCGCCAAAACGAGATGACGCGCGGACAGTGATATCGAATGACGCGAGCTGAATAAACGCTGCCAGCAGATAGTGGCATTACTGAGACCAGTGAGAAAGTCAACCTCCTTGTAGCTCGGAACTGTCCTCCCGCACAGATTGCCTTGGTCACGGTTGCCTCACTAGCACTTCCGCTCAAGCTCACATGCTCGTGCGACGACCTCCGACAGTGCCGGCGCCGGCACTGTGGCGGCTCCGTCTGCGACCACTCGCCTTGCGTCACTTCTCCACCGACAGCACGAATGGCGTCAAGCTCAAGAAAGCGAGGAAGGCGCCGCTGAGCGCCGCCAAGTCCAAGACGATCATGGTGTTCGCGAGCGAAGTGCCGGTCGTGGCGGCGCTCAACCCGTACCGCAAGATCGAGGACGTGTTCCTGGACGTGTGGCGCCGCACGAACCCGCAGCAGCTGGAGGCGCTGCAGGCGCAGTTGCACGTGCCGCCGCCGCTCACGCCTGAGCAGCGCGTGCGCGAGCTGGCGCAGGAACTCGGCGTCGTGGAGCCGCTCGCCGCGCTCACGCAGGAAGCTACCGCCGCCGAAACCGCGCCTGCCGTGGCCGCCGCGAGCGCCAAGATCGCCGCTGCGCTGCCCGCTTCTACACCCGCCGCCGTGCGCCAGGAGGTCGTGCAGCTGCTGTCGTCGGAGATGCACAGGAGCTTCGGCGCGCGACAGGAGGCGCCGGCGCTGCAGCACTACGAGCAGGAGCAGCGCGTAGTCGTGCGCGAGCGCAACCTCGTGTTCTCGAAGAAGCAGCTCGCGACGCTCGGCGGCTTCGACGTGTTCGTGGGTGGCAAGATCGACGGCAGAGCCGACGGCAAGGTCCTCGAAGTCAAGAACCGCATCAAGCGCTTCATGACTCCGCTGCCGCCATACGACGTCGCGCAGCTGCAGACGTACCTCTTCATCCTCGGAGCCACCGAGGGCGAGCTCGTAGAGCACCTGCGCGGCGACGCTGCCTCCTCCAAGCTCACGAAGGTCAGCTGGGATGCGCACATGTGGGAGACGCAGCTCGCGCCGTTCGTGCTGCGCTTTAGCGGCGCGCTCGTGCACTTCATGGTGGACGAGGCGGCGCAGACGCACTTCCTGCAGGGCTCGGCGGAGGAGAAGCGGGAGGTGATCCGGAAGCACTGGCTGCTCGATCTCCCGCAGTAGCTGACTCCTGCTCGTGCTGCTGCGTGATAAAGCGTATTGTGTAGCTGTGTCAATTGAACCTGCTGACACTTGTGTGCTTGTGCTCTCGGAACAATTCCCATCAGCGTGGTGGCGAGCGCCGCGCACGAGAAGCGCATCCTCACCAACTCTCTGGCGACGCTCGCGAATCTGACGATCGAAGACACGTTCGAGAGCGCGTTCGTGAAGGAGAAGGCGCTCGAGAGCATTGTGAGGAGCTA
>JAASFH010000930.1:0-10859 GCA_023333695.1 Globisporangium yorkense
CTCTCTCTCTCTCTCTCGTTGATCACCAGAGTCCTTCATGACGTGAACTTGTACGCGCACTCGATGAAGCGCTCGCACGTAATCATGCCTTCGCCTGACTTGGAGAGATCCTCCTTCGCCATCTCAGCGATCAGCAGCAGCTTCTTGACCGAGATCGGCTGGCTCGCCATCAGCTGCAGGATCTGCTCCTTCTCGCGATCGTCCACAGGCAGATTCGTGTGCGACAGCACGGCGTCGAGCTCCTCCATCTTGCGCAGCTGCGGCATCTCGAGCGCCAGGTCGAAGCCGTCCGCGAGCTCCAGCGAGCGCATCGCGTCGATGTTGGACGTGATGCCAATGACCACGAGCTTGCGGTCCGGGAACGGCACCGGGTTGCGGATCAGCACCATCAGCGCCTGGAGCACCAGGTTCGAGAAGCGGGGGCCGACACCTACAGATGCAAGCGAGCGCCCCGTGAGTTCCTACGCACGCAAGACAAGCCGCCACAGACATAAGAGACGCCTCAGAACGCACCAACGTAGTCGATGAGGCGCTCGATGTCGTCGAGGATGATGATGCTCAGAGGCGACCGGTATGACTCCTCGAACACCGTGTGGATGTACGAGCACTTAGCGTTCTCGGCGCGCGCGATGAGCTCGGACGCGCGGATGAGTCGCACGAGCGGGAACTCGCTCGCCACGGCGCAGTACGTCGCCAGCGCCGTCTTGCCCGCGCCGCGCTCGCCGTGGAGCAGCACCGACATGAGCGGCGTCTTGTCGTTCAGGCGCACCTGGTCGATCACGCGCACGAGCGCGTCCTTGACGTCCGTGAATGCCTTGCTGAACGGGATCACGCCGTTCTTGAAGTGCAGCGAGAGCTGATCGCTCGGCGCGCCAAACTTGGGCTTCACCTCTTCGAGCGCCATCGCGAAGTCCTCCATCATGATCTGCGGCTTGAAGTTCGCGATCGCCTGGAACGTCTTGCCATCCGTGCCGCGCGACAGCGCGTGCGCGTTCGCCGCGCGCACGAGCCCCTCGATCTCTGCGCCGGAGAAGTTCTTGGTGCGCTGCGCCAGGTTGCGGTAGTCGGGGTCGTTGTTCACAGGCTTGAGCGGGTCGAGGCAGTAGTCCAGGTCCGCGATGACCGCCGGGTGCAACGTGCCGTTCTTGCGCGCGAGGTCCGTGTGGATCTTGAAGATCTGCGCGCGGCCGAACTCGTTCGGGAGGTTGATCTCGATCTGCACTTCGAGCCGCCCCGGACGCATGAGCGCCTCGTCGAGCATGTCCTAGGAAGAGAGAAGACACCAGCGTCGAGCGGTGAGTCAAGTGGCACCAGACCTACCACACACACACGCGCGCCTATCATGCACTGCACCTTCCGGTTCGTCATGCCGATGACGAGCACGTTGTTGAGGCTGTCGACACCGTCGATCTGCGTGAGCAGCTGGTTCACAACGCTGTCGCCGACGCCCGTGCCGTCGCGGCTCGAGCCGCGCGACTTGCAGATCGCGTCGATCTCGTCGAAGATGATGATGTGCACGTCGCTCTCGTCGCCGAGCTCCTGCTGGTCCTGGCGCGCGTCTGCAAAGAGGTCGCGGATCTTGCGCTCCGACTCGCCGACGAACTTGTCGAGGATCTCCGGGCCGTTCACGACCTTGGGCTCCTTCGCCGTGAGCGCCTGCGAGATCTTGCGCGCGATGAGCGTCTTGCCGCACCCGGGCGGGCCGTACAGCAGCATGCCGCGCACGTGGTTGATGCCGAGCTTCGCGATGACGTCGGACGGGAAGAGCCGCGACGCGAACGCGCGGCGGAAGATGTCGTTGAACTCCTTGTCGAGGCCGCCGATGCCGAGCTTGGAGAAGTCGAAGTCGGGCTTGAAGACGCTGCGCGTCTGGCCCGCCGACTGGTTCTTCAGGCGTACGGGTGCGTCCTTGCCCTTGGAGAAGTTGACGAGCGCGCCCTTGAGGAAGAGCCCGACGCCCGGCGCGAACGACGCCGACGGCGGTGTCCCCGACCCCTTCATGGTCTCGGCGTCCACCATGTCGACGCTCACGCACTGGAGGCGCAGCGGGACGTCGTTGTAGTTGACCGCGAGTAGCTGCCCGACGGCGAACGCCTGCCCCACGTACTCCTGCTCGAAGGCGGCCTTGAGCAGCGCGCAGTCGATATCGCGCACGTCTGCCTGCGCGCGCGTGAGCACCTGCTGGATCTCAAAGCCCACGGCACCGAGCACGCGCTTGGGCGTCGGCGGCACGTATGGCGAGAGCTGGCACGCCTGACCCATGGGCAGTCCCGCGCACATGCGCTGCAGGTTGCCGACCGCCACGGAGCCGCGCGGCACCTGCTTCTGCGGCTTGACGGCGAACACGAACTTGCGGTTGACCCACACGTTGAGCCCGCGCTCGCGCAGCTCCTCCTCGCTCGTCACGCCCGCCGGCGTCTGCTGTACGAGCGCCTTGAAGTCGTCGAAGTGCACGTAGATGCAGTTGGTGAACGCCAGCGAGTTGGACGGCAGCGACGCCACCGCCATCTCGAGCACCGCCATGGTTGCTGCTGCCGGGTGGTGGTGTGCAGGGAGGAAGGAAGGGAGGAAGGAAGGGAGTGGGAGCGCGACGGCGGCGGCGGCGGCGCGTATGCGGTTGAGGAGCTGCTTGTTGCGATGTGCTTTCTTTGATCCTGAAAAAGATCAGGACTTATGGGGAGAAGCGGATAGTGATGAAAACAAGGGATACTTGCTTTTATCACTATTGGAGTGGCCACTTCAAGAGCGAGACGCAACCGACTTGATGCTGACGTGGCGACACGGATCCTGCGCTGGTTTGCTGAATGGTGCGGACCCCAACGCACTCTCTCCCTCCTCCTTACGCCGAGAGCCCCTTGCTGATCAGGAACGCGTCCTGATTCGGCTCGCGGCCGAGGAACTCGAGCAGCAGCTCGCTCGCGTCCTGCGAGCCGCCGCGCGAGAGGATGATCTCGCGGTACGCAAGCCCCGTCGTGGGGTTCATCAGCCCCTCCGTCTTGAAGCGCGACGCGAACATGTCCATCGAGAACACCTCACTCCACATGTAGCCGTAGTACTGCGCGTCGTAGCCGCCCGCGAGGTGCCCGAACGACGCCGCGAAGTTCGTGTCGGGCGTCATGTCGATCAGCATGATCTCGCTCTGCAGCTGCTTGAGCACCTGCGCCGTGTCCGACTTGGCGCGCGAGTGGATGAGCTGGTCAAACGTCGCAAAGAGCAGCTGACGCTTGTTCATGAGCCCCGCGTTCGCGTTCTTCGTCGAGATGAGGCGCTCGATGAGCTCGTCCGAGAGTGTCTTGGAGCAGCAGCAGCACATGCACAGAGTTCGTCACTCAGCCTCCGCAACACACATAACACCACACGCGCAACCAGATCATACACACCTCCTTCGTCACGTAGTGCGACGACAGGCGCTGCAACGGCTCCTTCTGCCAGCACCAGTTCTCGAGCATCTGGCTCGGCGCCTCGACGAAGTCGCGCTCCACGCGCGTACCGGCGAAGCGCGGGATGTCCGCCTCCGAGCACAGGCAGTGCATCACGTGACCGAACTCGTGGAAGTACGTCACGACCTCGTTGTGGTCCAGCAGCGACGGCTTCGTCTTGGTCGGTGCGTTGAAGTTGGCGACCATGGCGGCCGCCGGGAGCTACAGCAACGCGAGAACGAGACACACCGTGAGTCTGGAGGAAGCGGGCCACCCACCCACCAGCGACTGGGACGCACCTCGCGGACGTTCGCCGACGTCAGGCACGACTGCTGCAGCGTGAAGCACGCGGCGTGGCCGTACTTGCCCTGGCGCGGGAACAGGTCGAGGTAGAAATGGCCGACGAGGCGGCCCGCGCGGCTCGGGCGCGCGTCGTAGACCGCGAACATGCGCACGTCCTTGTGCCACACGTGCGGCTGCGCGATCTCCGCGAAGCGCAGACTCAGGATCTCCTGGTACATCGCCAGCAGCTCGTTCGTGACGTGGTCGAGCGGGAAAAACTCGCGCACTTTCTCCGAGTCGATCGCGCAGTGCTGCTTCACGTACTGATCCATGTAGAACCGGAAGTCCCACATGTTGATCTTGCCGTCGAACTTGAGCGCGTCGCGCTCGCAGTCCTTCTCCTTGAGCTTCAGCAGCAGGTCCAGGTCGCGCTTCGCCAGCGGCGTGAGCTTGTTGTCCAGCTCCGACAGGAACTTCTTCACGTTCGCGGGACTCTTGGCCATGCTGCATATTCATATGAAGATAGTGAGCAGCCGCAGCTCAGGTACATCGTGAAGAATGGCGACATCCGCGCACGCACCGCTGCTCCAGCACGTAGGACGCGTGGTTCTCGTAGCCGAGCGTGGTCGCGATGTTGTGGCGCAGCTCCAGCATCTCCTCGAGGAGCGCGACGTTCTTGTCGATGCAGCGGCGGTTGAACGCCACCTCCACCGCCTTGCGCGTCTGCGGGACGGTGCAAGTGTTGAGGATCGGGAACACCGTCGGGTACGACAGCGCAATCTGCGAGCCGCACACACACACACACACACACCATCAGCAACACCATCTCTTGCGCCAATCAGTTCACGCTAGCGCTCGCACCTTGAACTTGCCGTCCGCACCCTTCTCGAGGCTGCCAACGAAGTCGTCGCTGAGCCCCTTGAGCTCCTCGATCGAAAAGCTCAGCTCCGTCGTCTCCTCTGTCAGGTTCATCTGGTACTGGAGCGAGAGCTTCGAGAGCTTCTGCTTCCACGCCTGCACCTCCTGCTGCTTGGCCTCGTCGAGCTTGAGACCGTTGCGCTCAAAGTCCTGCACGACCTTGCTCACGTAGCGGCGCTGCACGGGCGACAGCGACTGGGGGTTTCACAGCAGCAAGATCAGTCAGCGCTTGCACCCTCATACAGCGAGTAGCTCCTCGTATCCGCCAACGCACCTTGAACGCCGCGCTCGAGGCGAACGCCAGCAGCGCCTTGTACACGTCCGCGCGCATGCCGCGCTTGACGGAAAAGTCGGTGATGGCCTCATCCGCCTTGTTGCACGCGTCGCGGATCTCCTTGATGGCCGAGACGTGGCCGAGGAACGTGACGTTCGTGACGCGGCTGAGCATCTCGCAGTCGAGATCGATGAGCTTCTGCGCCGTGTTGGCGAACGTGGCGGCGGAGACCGCGGACGCCACCTCGTCGTCCACCTGCTGCATGCGCGCCACGATGCGCGCGGTCTCGGCCTCGATCTCGGCCACGCTCAGGTCGAAGCGCAGGCCCGTGAGCTGCTTGCGCTGCGCCGCGAGCCGCTGGCGCTGCTGGCTGCGCGCCCACACGCCGAGGCCCGCGAGCGCGGCGACGCACGCGACGGCGACGAGCGCCGTCGTCTTCTTCTGCTCGCTCGAGAGGGAGGAGGTGGCGGCGGCGGGCATGGCGTGCTGCGGAGGGGCTTCACGTGCTGCGGTCCGACCGGCGTCTTTGGTTGTGAGTGCGAGGTTCTTTGGATCGCCACGAGCAGGACGGATGGCATGATTGCCAGCACTCAGTCAGACATACTGTGTTCAAGTCAATTGGGGCTTGTGTTCCGATACCTCTCCACTCACCCCTTCTTCGTTTGATTTGGCAATCAAGAGGGGGAAGCAGTCAACGTGGCAGTGATGAGTGGCACTTGGCACTCCGTAGCCTCAGAGGCTCAGAGCTTCGCCGCGGCGTCCTGGTCGAGGTACCAGTACACGACGCCGTGCGTGGGCTTCACGTCGGCGGCCGGCAGCGGCGGCTCGCGCGTCTCGCGGCCGAGCATGTGCGGCATGAGCTCCGCCTTGCCGGCGCCCGTGGCCACGAACGCGACCTGCGCAGTCAGCACGAAGAGGAGCTCGGCGGTGAGTCTTCTGCGCCAAAACACACACCACTGCACGCACACACACACGCAGTGACAAACGTACGTGCTCGGCGTTGTTCACGACCGGGTAGGTGAGCGTGATGCGCTGCGGCGGCGGCTTGGGCGAGTCCTCGATGGACGCCACGAAGAGCTTGTCCTCCTTGAGCAGCTTGTGGCCGGGGAAGAGCGAGCACGTGTGGCCGTCGGGACCCATGCCGAGCAGGATCAGGTCGAAGCGCGGCAGCTGCAGTTCCCCGTCGCGTCGTCAGTCGATACCCACTTACATACACATACACAGAGATAAGAGGGCGAGAGCGCACCTCGTCGCCCCAGACCGTCGCGAGCTTGGCCGTGTAGTCCACCGCCGCCGCCTCCGGACTCAGCGACGCGTCGATCGTGTGGATCTGCGCCGCGGGGATCGCCACCTGCAGCCAGCGAGCGCCTGTCAGTCTCGTTCTCTTCTGTAGTATGAGTGGCCACGATGCATCAGACGCACGTGGTCGAAGAGCGCCTCCTTGCACGCTTTGTAGTTGCTGTCGTCGTGCTCGAGCGGCACGCAGCGCTCGTCGGCGAAGAACACGTGCCACTTGGCGTAGTCCACGTCGCCCGAGAGCGCTGCGAGTCCCTTGTTGAGGATCTGAACGCACACACACAGTCGTTAGCTTGCGAAGAAAGGGGGAGGGAGGGAGGGAGCTCCTACAGCAGCGTCTCGACACTAAGCAACAGAAGGCGCACCTTGGGCAGCGAGCCACCCGAGAGCGCGAGCGTGAAGCGGCCGCGTGCAGCGATGGCGTCCTGGCTCACACGCAGCACGAGCTCGCCGACGGCCGCGCCGACGTCGTCGGGTGTGGGGCGCACGACTGCGACCATGTCTGCTGCTGCTGGCTCTGGTGCTTGGGGTGGCGGCGGAGCAGGTGTTGGGGCGAATGTCAGCAGCAGTCCAAGCAGCAGGACTTGGCGAATCATGTGTCCCATGAGATTCCTCATTTTCGTATTCGAATAGGTCAAATCCTGAGAATCGACCGGTACTTGGCTTCCAAGTCGTACTTGAGGGAGTAGCAAAGTGGATTTTATCAGTAGGTCAAAATGACTTGATTTCAGTATGCGAGAATTGTGACGCCACTTCAGCTCGTTATATTCGAATGCGACACTGTCTGATTAGTAGGGCCTTTGCGAGCAAGATCGGCTGCTTGAACAGGAGCGACGCCGGAGCTGGAGCTCCACATGCGCTCGCCCGACGCCTGGCACATGGACAGGCAAGGTGGTTGATTAGTAGGGCTATGCAGCGCTCGAGAAGCTCTCGAGAAGCTGGAGCTCACAACGAAATCGGCCGCCGAGAGGAGAAGCCCACACTCGAAGCAGAAGAAACAGAAGATGCCGGAGCTCCACGTCCGTGCCGTGTGCGCGCGCAACCTGCTGGAAGTGCAGACGATCAGCTCGCAGGACCCCTACTGCAAGATCACGCTGCGCGACCGTACCTTCAAGACGTGCGTGCACGAAAACGGCGGTGGGTCTCCTCTGTGGGATGAATGCTTGGAGGATGAAGGGAGGAAGCTCACGATGACAACGCAGACACGGCGCCGGTGTGGAACGAGCGCTTCACGTTCGAGACGTACGACCCGCAGCTCGACCAGCTGCACGTCAAGGTCAAGACCGACGGCTTCACCGGGAGGTACGTTCTTCAAGTCGCGCGGCTATGGGCTCTTCACCAGACCTGACGCTGGCGATGCTGTCACTTGTGCAGCAAGCTCATCGGCGAGGTCTACCTCCCCGTCAATCTCTTCCTACACGGCAACGTCGAGGACAAGTGGTACACGCTCACCAACGACGAAGAGCGCGCCGGCGAGATCAACCTGCGCATCCAGTTCGTCGGCGCTGGCGTGCCGGCCGTCGCGTACGCACAGCCGCAGCCGCAGGCGTATGTGGTTCCGCAGCAGCAGGCGTATCCGC
This sequence comes from Globisporangium yorkense, assembly GCA_023333695.1. Lineage (NCBI taxonomy): Eukaryota > Oomycota > Peronosporomycetes > Pythiales > Pythiaceae > Globisporangium > Globisporangium yorkense. The sequence goes on from JAASFH010000930.1 coordinate 7,770, forward strand.
CCCAGCAGGCGTACCCGCCCCCACAGCAGGTGTACGCGCAAAACCCACTACCGCAGCAGGGTTACGGCTACCCGCCGGCGCCGGTAGCCTACGGCGCGCCTCCACCAACTGTGGTGTACGGCGCTCCGACGGTGGCGTATGGCAGCAGCCATGGCCACCACGGGTACCACGGCCACCACGGCGGCGGAGGCGACGGTGGCGACGCAGCAGAGATTGCGTTGGGCGTCGGCGCGGGTGTTCTCGGCGGCATGGCTATTGAAGACGCGCTCTTTGACTAGCTACCAGCGACCATAGGCGCCTTCGGGGTATTGGTAATGAAGAGCGTTCCTAGCTGCGCTGTGTGTTCACGTGCTCATGTCGGCGCTACTCCAATGCCATCTCTACTTGCATCGTGAAGGCGTGAGCACTCGAGTCTTCTCCATACGCGCCCCAGCTGGCACTGCGAGCGATGGAGGTGATTCCCACCACATGACGCTCACGCTGCAAGGTTCGCAGCGAGAGATGAAGTACTTCGTGTGCGATGTGCTAAACAGCCCCCGAGACTCGCAGTCGGAGCTGGTCGAGCCCGAGGTGAAGCTGCTGCCAGTACTGGCCAATATATGCGCGAGTGGAGGCGCCGCCATCCGCGCGGGGTGTGCGGCGTGCTTTGCGCGGTTCGCGATGGTCGACGAATGCCGCAAGCCGATCCGCAGACGCTGCGGCAGTGCGCGCACGCGTACTCGCACCTGGAACCTGGGTTCAAAGGTTACTCGTAGCAGGATGGTCAAGGCGCTCATGTACCTGGCTGCAGCTCCTTGCACAGACGGAAGCGGTGCAGCCAGGATGCGCGAGAGACGACGATGAGAAATTAAGATCTGAACTTGGTTCCAGTATGCGAGAATCGTGCTGCTGCTCAAGCTCGACGAATTCGAACGCAGCACCTGGAATGGCAAGAAGATTACGGTCAAAGCGGCATAGTGAAGTCAAGTCAAATCGATTAAGCAGCAATTTTGCATCGCGACCTTCTCTCGTGCTCAGAACGAAATCTACCGCCGAGAGAAGAGAAGGAGTAGCAGCAGCAGCAGCCGACGATGCCGGAGCTCCACGTCCGCGCCGTGTGCGCGCGCAACCTGCTGGACAAGCAGACGTTCGGCAAGCAGGACCCCTACTGCAAGATCACAGTGCGCAACCGCACCTTCAAGACGCGTGTGCACGACAACGGCGGTGCGTCTTCGCTGTCGGGGAAGCCTCGAGGGAGGGAATGAGGGAATGAGGGAGAGGAGGACTCACAGCTCGCGTTGACGCGCAGACAAGGCGCCGGTGTGGAACGAGCGCTTCACGTTCGAGACGTACGACCCGCAGCTCGACCAGCTGCGCGTCGAGGTCAAGGACAAGAACTTCACCTCGAGGTACGCGAGTTCACGCGACTACGGAGCTCTTCACGCCGACTGACGCACGCATTCGTGTAGCACGCTCATCGGCGAGGTCTACCTCCCCGTCAACATGTTTGTGCACGGAAACGTCGTGGACGAGTGGTACACGCTCAACAACGGCAACAAGCGCGCCGGCGAGATCAACCTGCGCATCCAGTTCGTCGGCGCGGGCGTGCAGCCCACCAAGGCGGCCAAGGCCGCGCCCGTCGCATACGCGCAGCCGCAGCCGCAGCCGCAGCCGCAGCCGCAGGCGTATGCGGTTCCGCAGCAGCAGGCATATCCAGCACCGCAGCAGCAACAGGCGTACCCAGCTCAGCACCAGCAGTATCCACCACCGCAACACCAGCAGCAGTACCCGCCACCACAGCAGGCGTACGCGCAGCACCCGCCGCCGCCGCAGCAGCAGTACCCGCCGCCGCCGCAGGGTTACCCGCCGCAGCAGCACTACCCTCCGCAGCAGCAGCAGTACCCGCCGCAGCAGCACTACCCGCCGCCGCCGCAGGGCTACGGCTATCCTCCACCGCCGCCGATGATGGCGCCGGCGCCGGTCGTCTACGGCGCGGCCCCGCCGGCTGTGGTGTACGGCGCGCCGACAATGGTGTATGGCGGCCACCACGGGCACCATGGGCACCACGGGCACCACAAGCGTCACGGCGGCGGCGACGCAGCGGAGGTGGCAATGGGCGTCGGCGCGGGCGTTCTCGGCGGCATGATCCTCGGTGACATCCTCTTCGACTAGCCAGCAGCAGCAGCAGCAGCAGGAGCCAGAGGTGGACCTGGTATGTGGTGAGGATATTGGTAATGGAGAGCGACCGACGTGTTCAGCTTGTGCTCATGCCTGCGCGTGTGTGCCATGTGTATCGTGCTAATCGAACTTTGTCATCCAGCAGCTATATGCGTCACACGAAGTCTTCTTCCTCTCCAGACGCACGTCGCGAGCAATGCCCGACGGCCCCACGCGTGCCGACAGCCTCATGCGCACCGGTGCTGGCGCTGCGAGTGGCGGAGGTGGCGGCCACCGCGCGTCGCTCACGCCGCAAGAAACGCAGCGAGAGAAGCAGTACTTCGTGTGCGAGGAGCCACCACCGCCGCTCGGCGCGTTCGAGCACACACTCAACTTCCACTACAAGGGCGACGTGTTCGCGCAGCGAGGCGTGTACGCGGACGCGACGCTGTACATGTCCCGCTTGCCGCCGACGAGGAAAGCGGCAGCGATCCGACCGAAAGCTGGCGCCAAGTACACGCAGCAGCAGGTGCGGCTGGCGCCGATGACTCCTCCGGAGAGCGAGGCAAAAGGCAGCGAGAAGGCGGGCAAGGCCGGCAAGAAGCGCCAGTACATCGTCGCGGTGGAAGCCATGGCGTCGAACCCAGCGCTGCTCTCGAGCCTGCTAAGCGACAATGTCGTCCCGAATGTGCTCACGCTGTGCCGCACGAAGGACGCGGCGACGCTCACGAGCTGCGTCTCAACGCTGTGCCGCCTCTCGTGCGACGCTGCTGGTCGGCAGGCGATTCTGAACCACAACGCGCTCGCGATCCTCATCAGCGTGGTGGCGAGCGCCGCGCACGAGAAGCGCATCCTCACCAACTCTCTGGCGACGCTCGCGAATCTGACGATCGAAGACACGTTCGAGAGCGCGTTCGTGAAGGAGAAGGCGCTCGAGAGCATTGTGAGGAGCTA
>JAASFH010000931.1:0-10858 GCA_023333695.1 Globisporangium yorkense
AACGCGACGAGGCGTTTGTGGATCCACGTGTCGGTCGCGACGCTTTCCCAATGAACGAAGCACGCCATCAGAGCGCGCTGCCGTCGTCGGTCCGTGAACTTCGTCAGCACTTTGCGGCGTCTTTTGTTCTCGAGAACTGCCCGAAGCCACTCGATCAATACCTGAACTTGAGCTGCTCGCCTCTTCGACTGCTCAAGCTCTCGCAAACCCAATCGGATACGAGTGACATGCTTCCACCGATAGAAGCACTCGTCCGTCATCGACCGGAAGTACCGAACTCGGAAGCGCGAGACGCGAACTCGCAGGAGCTTCATCTGGTTGTTGTAGCGCTGCACACTGCGGAAGCATGCTTGCAGTTTTCGATGATCTGAATGCTTGGTTGCCATCACTCGCTTGTTCTTCTTGGTTCTGGTCATCACGAGCCACTCGCCGACGAGAGCCGTCCAATGTCTTCTCTGGTGCGTTTTCTCGAAGTGCAAAGTTGCTTGCAGTGCTCTTGCTCGCTCGCGCTTCTTGTGCATACAATGTTGCAGCAGCTTGTTCACTGCTCGCGACTGACGTAGTGAGTCGAGTTGTGTTGAAGCATGCTGTCGTCGTCGCCGCTGTTCCTTTGAGCTGCGATATGCTTGAAAGAGTGCGCTGTACGCGAGCCGTACCAGTTTGGTCGTGGCGTGCTCGTTCGCCATGACCTCTGTCAGCCGTTTGCGCTTGCTTTGCTGCATGTACTTCCACCAGTGCCGCCAAACGAGCTCGCTCAGCACCTGTCGTCGCCTCACGCGTTTAGTTGCAGCACCGTGCCATTCATGCAGTACCCGCTCCTGTGATGTTCTCCTCTTCAGCATATCTATCGCTCGCAGGCTCGATTGGATGCGGGAGATGCGCTTCCACCGATAGAAGCACTCGTCTCTCTTCGAACGGAAGTATCGAACTTGGAAGCGCGAAACGCGGGCACGCAGGATGTTCATTTGGGAGCTGAATTGTTGCACGCCACGGAAGCATGCTCGCAGTATGCGTTTGTCTGAATGTTTGCTTGCCACCAGTCGCTTGTACTCCTTGGCTCTAATCTTCGCAAACCACTCGCTGACGAGAGCCTTCCAGTGTCGTCTCTGGTATGTTCCCACGAAGTGCAGAGTCGCTTGTAATGCCCTCATCCGGTTGCGCTTCTTGCACCTGCAATGTTGCAGCAGCTTGTTCACTGCTCGCGACTGACGTAGTAGGTCAAGCTGTGCAGTGACGGCCAGACGGTGTTGCTTTCGCTTCTTCGAGGTGCAAGTGGCTTGCAAGAGTGCTCTGAGCGCAGAGCGCAGCAGTTTGGTCGTGAAATGCTTGTTCGCAACCGTATTGGCTAGTTGTTTGCGTTTGCTTCGCTCTGAGCTCTCCAGCCACTTTGTGAAGCATCTCCTGCCCAAGCAGCGATGCCAGAACCCGAGCGCGAGGTCGGTCTTCTTCTTCGCCTCTCGATGTGCTGTGATCCACCGCGTCCAGACTGTCCAGTACTTCTCGTTCCTCGAGCGGTTCACGAACGCGGTCGCTACCTGGTTGAGTCGGAGAGACTTCGCAGCAAGCGCATCCCTGGTGAGTTTCCTGGTTCGCGCTCCAGCGCGGTGTCTCCACGAAGCCACCGCTCGAGTGAGCCTAAGACACTGTATCCTCTTGGTCGCCAGCCGCTGCTTCTCTCTCGCCACACATCGACACAGCACGGCGTTCTGCCAGTAGTAGAACGTCGAGTACTGAAGGTACTCGCAGTAGAACGCGCTCGCTTGCACCAACTGGCGCGTACGCTTTGTCTGTTGCTGAGTGAATGTGTGCCATCTGTGCGTCGTAAGTTGAAGCAACTTGGAGTGCCGATGCCTCAACGCGAGCTCACATTGCTTCTTTCTTCTTCGTGCAGCGCAAGCGTAGCGGTGCCAGCGCTCCAGCGCTATGCTGCAGCTTCGAGTTCGGTGCCGCAACGTGGTATTCCATAAGCATAGTCGCTTCCGCTTGCGCTCTTCGTAGTACACGAACCAAGCGCAAAAGTACTGCACTAGCCGCTTCTCCGATGCGAAGATCAGTGCTTGGAGTCCCTGAGCCTTTCGCTGACAACGGACTCTCGTGAAGCTGTGCCAAATGCAGAAGAGCTCTCGTGTCATCACGATATCACGAACCCGCTGCTTGAACGCCAGCATCGCATGCACGCGAAGTCGCTTGCGGACGGCAATGTACCAGCCGTGTAGATACTTCTTGAACAGCACCGAGAACTTGTAGTTCAGAGCCTTGGCGACAGCTCCTCTCTTCCACTTTGACCTGCTCATGTAGGCACTCCAACGTGTCAACGCGGCTTGAAGTCGTCGCGAGGTATCGACCGTGATAGCAAGCTCTCGCTCGACCCGCAACCGATGGTGCTCGTGAGAGAACTTTGTCCAAGCTGAGATCGCTGCTTGGAGGCGTCGTTCGCTTTGCCGACGAAGGAAAGCAGTTGCTTTCGTGAACAGGACGAGCTTATTGAACGCGATCTGCACCGACCTTCGCGCCTTCTTCTTCCGGAAGAGTTTTACGAGACGGCGGTAGCATCGCTTGCGGAGACTGAGACTGAACCACACCGTGAAGAGCGCTTGCATCCGCCGCGAACGTGCATTTGCTCGGAACATCTCGATCAGGAGTCGTCGGCGTGTTTGGTGAGCCGTAAGCGATCGCCACGCCTCGAAATGGCACTGAGTCACATGCACGTTGCGCTTGAACTCTCGCGAGGACACCCATACGTTGACAGTGTACGCCTTCATCCAGCCTCGAAAGGATACGTGGAGTCTGCGTACAGATTGCGCTGCAGCGAGAGTAGCGTACTTCCGTTGTATCCCAGCGGCTTGACTCGAAAAGCTGTGCCAGCGATCGAAGTAGTAGCGCCTTGATCGCTGCCGAGACGTCACATGGAAACAGCGCAGACGGCAGCTGAGAGATGCGTTCTGGCGCCATCGCTCGACAACGCAGCGCTGTGTCTTCGTTCGTCGCCACTGATCTGCTTGCGCAATCTTGAGTTCCATGCGAAGTCTAGTCCAGAAGCACCAGAGGCGAAGGTGCTTCCGCATGACGCGCTCGCAATCGGCATACTCGGCTTGTTGGACAACTTTGCGCTTGTAGTGCCGGTGAAGAGCGAACGACTTCCACGACTGGAACACGTTCCTCGCGATCTTCTTCAACTGAACCGCTGCCATGACCGCCACTGTTTGCTCTCGGTCGTCGATGATCTCGTCCACTGACACCTTCCACTGTGTGAACGCTCGAAACACCAGATGCAGCGATTCTCGGAAGTCTCGACGCCGATCAAGTGCTGCGCGCATCAGCTGGTCGTCGCTCGACGAACGTTCATGAGACTGGCTCGACGGTGCATCCGTCGACTCTCCTCTCGTTCGCTTGAGCTCACGGTACTGCTGCTTGAGATCCTTTATCCGCCTTTCGTGATCCACACGACCTCGGGTTCTATCGACTGGAGCTGGGTGTGAGCCTTCAGTCAGTGACTTTGAGGTCTCAAGCGTCCATCTGCGAACACCACCAGGCTGTGCCGTTCGACTTGGCTCCAGATCGTGCTCCGACTGTCGCCTCAGTCTTGGCGTTGTCTTCAGCTCATCTGCTGTCCTCAGCGGTGCACCACGGTCAGCTTGGCGGATGGGAGGCTTGATCGTGCAGTCACGGTGTTTTTGCAATGTGAAGAACACCCACTTCCACGCCGAGAAGTACCGCTCGATCATCCGATTTCGCCAGTAGTAGAGCGCGATGACAAGCTGTTGGTCTTCTTCCTCCATCGTTGCGAGAAGCGCACCCGTCAACGACTCCGACGATGAACAACAGTCAGGAGAATGCACTGGCTGACTTCGAGCTGCGGTTGGTACAGGCGGAGGGTACATCGCGTCAGTCGGATCAAGCCAATCTCCTTGCTTCACATCGCAAGCACAGCCGTACTCGGTTGAGAATCACACTGCAGCAAAGGACTCTCGAGGCTTCTTTCATGTCGTGGGATCTCGAGTCTCTTCGCAAACGCAACAGTGAGCACCGCAACAGAGCATTCCACCCAGACACGCATTCGAGCGATGACAAACGCACCCATGTCTGGCGTCGATCCGCAGGGTGAAGCCACGTAGACTGCCGTGATGAACCTCGAGAAAACTCGCTGCTTCTCTCCTCGCGAGCAGCCCAGCTGAGCGGAGCTACGGCTGATCCCAACCGGCTCAAAGCTGCAATGCACTTGTCCTCGTCTTCGCTGCTTTCTTCTCTCCACGATTGTAGCCATCCGCGCGGCGCAAGACGCAACTGCGGTGAGTATTCGAACGGCGCGCGCTCGTGTCCGCGGGAGGAGTGGGGCATGCTCGACTACGAGCGCGCACGTCCCTGTTCCCGATCGCGAAACAAGCGCCTCCGGTTGCAAAAGTGTCGGTTCAGGCTACCCTGACGCTTCAGCAACTTTGCAATCTTCGCTTAGCCGATGCTGCTGACTTCAGCTGGTACCGGGTGCACCCGGATTTGATGAGCTCACAGATGAGCTCGAGCCTCTGCTCGCAAGATAGCGAACGTAGATGCCGTTGTAGATGACGTCAAACACCACTTTCTGCACTTCGTCGTACACAGACGCAGGCAGCTTCCGTCCGGGCGTCGTGATCGTTTTCTTAATCTTCTTGCGCTGCACCGCGGTGACGATCTTCACGCGGCGCGACTTGATATACGCGAGGAAGATGCTCACCGCCATCGTGCGGAACTCTTTCGGGTCGCGTCCTTCCTGCGTACCGAACGCGCAAGCAGGCAGTACACAGCAGCAGAACGGCGACACCGCTGTTACGATCCGCGCGAAGACCTATGGTGCGAGCAGAGAACGCCTCGACTGCACCTTCTTGAACTCCTCCACTGCGATCCAGAAGTTGACCAAATCGTCAGCGAACTCCCTGCGGGCGAACTGCACGAACTCGGCGAGTCCTGGCGGGTCTTCCAGCAGCAAGTGCCGAAACTCCTTCAGCCGCCTGTGACAGGCACATGCATCTGGATGTGAGCGCTTGAATTCAGATTGACGAACGAAAGCCGTGTATCCCACCTCTCCTGATCACGAAGCTGCTGCGCAGCGCGCTCGATGCTCCGCTCGTTCATCTCAAGGTAGATCTGGTCCTCGTGGCTCATGCAGATGCTTTCTCGTTTCGACACGAATTCGTCGAGCCGCGCATCCATCTCTTGGACTGACTCGTGAGCAGCGCTCAGCGACAGCGTTCGGAGTCGGAGCCACTGCCTGCATATACCCACAGCTTCATCGTACCGCGCTTGGATGTCCTGTTTGGTTCGTACGCACAGCATTCTACAGTGAGATCACTGCGAATGGAGGAACATCCGTGAAGCATCGATGTGTTCGTACCAGTCCGGCGAGGAGCACAGATACGCCGAACACCATGTCTGCGTGATCTGGCGATAAAACACTCTCGAAGAGCCCTAAAGCGCTATGCATCACCTGCACACAAGCGTCTGGATGACCGGTCTCCTGCGTCACACCATTCAACTGTGAGCACCGTTCCTTCCGATGTTAGCTGACGGCACTCTGCGTTCGCAATACCTTTTGGACCTTTGCGAGACCGATGGAGATCTTGAGCATCGTTGGATGCAACTCTCCGAGCGACTCGCTGACAAGCGTCCGAGTCTGCTCCAGGAGCTCCTTTGCCTTCTCGTACTTCTTCTGGACAATGTACAGGTTCGCCAGTTCGACCTCGGCTGGATTCGCGAAGACGCCGCCTTCGCCTTCTTGAGTTGCATGCTTCGCGGACGCCACTGGAACGTTGATCTGCATCTGCATAATCTGCTTCTCACGAGCAAGGCGCTTCACTCGCTTAAAGCGCTCGACCTCTGGGTCGTCTTGGGCATGTTGCTTTGGCGAGGATGCAAGCGAGGAAAGGTTCCCGTTCTCGGCGTCACCTAGTAGCGCTGCTCGCATTGACGCGACCAGGTCCGTGCTCGTGTCAACCAGATACTTCAGTGAGTTTGCTTGCCGCACCACCACTGCACCTCGCAGTTCTTGGCCAACATAGACTTCAGACTCGAGCTCTTCAAACTGATGGTGCCGCCGCTGGGCGAGCTCATGAAGGCGGGCGTGGCACTTGTCACAGAGCACTTGATCGCACTGAGCACATCGTTTCCTCGCTCGACAGCCTTTGCAGTTGTCACACGTAGGGAACTTCATCCTCCCCGCCGGATCTCTCGGAAGCGGAGCCACCAGACCATGTCGCCGTCCGCGCTTTGCGGCGCGCAAAATCCGTTCACGCTCGAGGTCGAAGGCAACTCGTCGCCCTCGATCCTTCTTCAGCACAACCTGACGGATTCGCCACTTGTGAAGAGCAGGATCAATGGTCGAGTCATCGCCGTCCGCTTCATCACTGGTGCTTGATTTGTCTCTGTCGTCGTCATCGCCAACGCTCTCGCGCGCGGTCGACACGGTGATATCGGAGGACTCGAAGTCAATGTTGTAACTCGTCTCGGGATCGCTTCGCGCGCTGTTTGTGGTCGGTAGGTGTACGCTTGTTGCAGATTCCGACGAACGAAGCAGTGCTTTAGTCGAAAGCGGACCTCCAAGCACGAAAGGCGACATCGGTACCGAAGTGCAATGCGTTTTCATCAGTTGCTCGACCACATCTGGGTGCTCGTGGTGGCTCAGATGCCGGAACGCGTCCCAGCCACTGAAGTCTCGTGTCTGCAAACCGACTCCGGCCTTGATAAGCAGCTGTAGCATCGCAATGTCGCCGCGGTAGCACGCTGCCATGAGACCGTTGCGTCCGTGGCGGTTCTGATGCGTCGGAATCGCCTTCTTGTCTAGGCAGAAGAGGATATCTGTGCACGAACCGAACTCACACACGACCAAGAAAGGAGTGTCGCCATGAGGATCTTCGTAGTTGGGGCTGAACGAAGGGTCTTCGAGCAATTGACGCACACGAGCCAGATCGCGGTCTCTCATTGCTGTCTCCAGCATCCGCGCTCGTCTCGTGCTCGCCAGTCGCGCTGCTGAAGACGCAGAGATCGCGATGCCTTGGTTCTCTTCCTCTTCTTCCTCGACCAGCTGAGTGTGTAAGCTGCTGCTGGACACAGAGCTGCTAAGCAGCGAGGCGATGTGCGCGAAACCAAGCTTGTTCGCCCACTGCAGCGCGGTTTGTCCACTCGGGTCTTTCTCATTCTTGTCTGCATCGAATGCAAGCAGGCTCTTGGCTGCCTCGAGTTGGTTCGAGGCCACCGCCTGCATCAAAGGAGTTCTCCCGTCGCCGTTCGATGCGTTCACGCTGGCGCCACCTCTCAGCAGCGCCTTCAGGATCTCTGAGCGTCCTTTGTCTGCCGCGAGGTGCAGTGCGCGCACGCAATGCTTGGTTTCGTGGTCCACGTTCACCCCGAACTCCATCAAGATGCTCGCCGCGACAACGTCATCTGTCATCACGGATGCCAGCAACGGCGTCATCCCCCAAGACGTCTCGAAGTCCGGCGACGCTCCCAGCTCCAGTAGCCTCCTCAGCACCGACAGCTTCCTGCAAAAGATCGCAGCTAGCGCGGGCGTAAACCCGTTCGCACTCTCGTGGTTCAGCAGCTGCTCCGTGCGGCTGTGAGGCGCGTGGGACTCCGGACCGAACAAACTGGCGAACCGCTCGCAGCGTAGCTCGAACACGGCGCGCTCGACCTTCTTCTCCAGCGATGTAGTGCTGAATCTGGTCATGAGCTGTTTCAGTGCGCTGCGCCTAGCAGGCAGCGCATCAAGCCGCTCCTTCGCGGCTGCAGCGCGCTTTAGCACCGCTTCTTTCTCCTCGATGCGCATCTGCAGCTCGTGCAGTCTGAGCGGGCCAGAGAGCCCGGGCGTGGACACGGGCACACCAAGCGTCTGCGCGTGTCTTCGGGTCTTGCCAGTTTCGCGGAAGACGCGCATGTCCTCCTCGCGCTGCAGTTCAAGTCGTCGTCGTGCTGCCTCCTGCGCGTGCATGCGCTCCATCTCGACCGAGAGCAGCTCCTCGCGCCGCATCTCGTCGCAGCGTCGCGCGAGCAGCTGCTGCTGGCGTTCGAACGCCTCGCGCTCCTTCTGCTCGCGGCGCAACTCGCGCTGCTGCCGCCGCAGCTTCGCGTGCTTGCGCTGCTCCAGGCGCGCGTCCATCTCGAGCCACTCCATGCTTGGGTTTGTGCGAGTTGCTGAGTTTGCGCAAGTTGAAGTGTGGGGCACTATTAAACTGGGTAGAGTACTTGCCTCTATTTTATCACTATGAACTTTGCATATGCAACTAGCGCGATCATCGCCACGCCAGTGCTGGCACCACACATGTTGACCCTCTCGGAGCCGCTGGAAAGGCCAGATGGCTTCGGACCTGCTCGCGCCTGCGACCGACGGTTGACGCGAGAGAAGCGCACGGCGTTGGCTCTTTTCGCTTGCCGCGCCGCGTCGCAGATGACGGCCACCGCCACCACCACCACCACCTTCTCGAGCATGAGAGCTCACAGTCGAAAATGACGCTCCCGAACCGCCTGCAGACCACCACCACCAGCAACAGCCACCGCCGCGTCCGCCCGCACGAGAGCAGCACCGCCCCGACTCCCGCGCCGCGCCACCTCCGCCAACCCGCGACAAGCTCCATGGCGGTCGACAGCGCGGCCATCGAGCGCGAAGCCCATCACGAGCTTCTGCCGCTGATCCAGCGACTCAAAGCCATGATCGCGCGGCCCGGGCGGCTGCTCGCAGCAGTGGCGCTCGACGACGGCGACTGCGGCGGCGTCGACATGCTGGCGGCAGCGACGCTCTCGGACGAGCACCGGCTGCTGCTGCGCAAGAAGGTGGCGGCGTTCCAGCGCGCGGAGCTGCGCGGCCTGGCGAGCGCCTGGCCCCGCTTCGTGGCCACTGCGAGCAGCGCTGGCCACGCGAGCGCGTACCTGGCGCGCGTGGATCGCATGATGATGAAGCTCGCGCTCTACTACATGCGGCTCTGGAACCACGTGTGCGCGGTCTGTGTCGACGCCGCGTTCAGCATGCGCGTGGTGGCGCTCGAGGCGCAGAAGCAGTGGCTCGCGGACCTACAGCCAGAGCAGCGCGGCGGTCGCGGCGCTGGTCTGTCGCCCATGTTCGAAGCCCAGAGCCTGGACGCGCTCTCGCAGGGTATCGTGCTCGCGCCGAGCGGCGTCGGCGCCAACGCGGCGCTCGCCAAGCGCTCGCGGCTCACGCGCCACTCGAACGAGTTCATGATCGGATGGTTCATTGCGCATAAAGCAAACCCGTACCCGTCCGCCGACGAGCGCTCGCAGATCGCCGACAAGACCGGTCTCACCGAGCAGCAGGTGCGCAACTGGTTCGCGAACATGCGCAAGCGCCACTGGAAGCCGAACCGCATGACCGCCAAGAAGCCGCGCTGCCTCCTGGACGTCGTGCTGCGCAAGCACGAAGTGTGAGCGCGTTGGTCGCGGCCGAGCGGACGGACGGATGGAGCGTGTTGCTGCTGTAGATCATTCCTTCTTCCTCCCCTTCTCAAGACTCCTCCTCTCTGCTCGGCGAAGCAGCCAACAGAGCGTGGCGACCAGTGAAGCAAATGACAAAGTACTTGCTGTCGCGCCGCTGTGTGTCGTAGTGCGTCGTCCCTCTCGTCACACAGGGAGAAAGCGGTCATCTCGTCGTGTTTCTTGCTCGTTTATCACGGGAGCGTGTCTCCCCTCTCTCCCTTCGCTCGCTCGCTCGCTCGTACATCGCACGCCGGCCGCCGCTTAGTCCTCCTCGAGCGTCGGGCGCTCACCGATCTCGTTGCGCACGTACTTGTACTTGCCGCCCGAGCGGAAGCTGTTGGTCGCCCCCCCGCGCGCCGCAGGGGCCACGGGCGCCGGCACGGCCGTTTTGATGCCGAACGTCTCCTCCTTGAAGTTCTCCGTGAGCCCCGGCCAGACCAGCCAGCCAGCGAGCACGGCGCCCGGACCGGCCCACGGCACTGTTTGCGTTGTGAATGTGCGTATTACAAGGGAAGCGGTGTTGTCAGGCAGGACGCCACGCACACCACACCGAGAGAGAGGGGGGAGGACGCACCGAGCACCTTGGCGTCCTTGGCGAGGTACAGCGCCTGGTTCGTGAGCTTCTCGATGGATCGGGAGGCCATTGTCGTCGTCCTAGAGCTGCTAATACTGCTGCTGCTTCTGCGTGTCTGTGTGTGAGCCTGCGTGAGGGAGAAGTGTTTGTGGTTCCGATGGTACTTGTACGACTATACGAATAAAACAAATAATAAGTCTATTTAAGGTAATATTAATAGAATGCGCGGCCTGTTTCGAAAGTGAGGGAGTAGCCGATCGAAGACTTGTGTGAGCTGCTTATACAGGAATCGGATGTTCTGGGTCTGCGCGTTCGTCAGTTCAGTTCTCCGGTCCCTGATGCAGTGCAGTACCGCTGGACGACCTCGAGTTGTCGTTCTGTGACGTGAAGCTGGAACGTGTTGCCCATGGCATCCGACATTCCTCTCACGTGCTAAGTCGTTCACTTGAAGACACCCGAGACGAGGTCGGTGTTCGCCTTCGTCGTGCCCTTGGCACTCTTGCAGTAGCAATTGCCGGGAGCGTACGTGAACGCCTTGGCGGCGGAGAAGGTCGCGCACGCCGTGCAGCAGTCCGACGCCTTCGAGGCAGCCGCGGTGCCGACATCGTTACCCACGTAGTCGGTTCCAGCCTCCGTCGTGCACGTCGACGGCGCCGGGGTGCTCCCGTCGACAGTCCCCGAGATGATGTTAGTGTTCGCGGCGGTGGCCCCCTTCGCGCTCTTACAGTAGCACATGCCGCCCGTAGTCCACGAGAGGACGCGAGTGTTTGGGAACACCGCGCACGACGCGCAGCAGTCCATGGCCTTCGCGCCGGTCGCGACACCGACATC